>JAGSMP010002860.1:0-55060 GCA_029286625.1 Parnassius orleans
ACTACCATATAGCTACAAACTAATAAACTACTTAAAAATATTACATAAACTTCAACAAATTTGGACTTTTCTATATTATTGAGTCCTTTCCGGCAATCCATCTGTTGCATGGTTTTAGTTTAAAAAACTTCCCCTTTGTTTCGCTCGTAATGGTAGATGAACTCTTAAGTGTATAGTTCCATAATGCCATTCAAGTAAATTCCTGCATTTTTGATTCATTCCGAGGTGAATTTGTTTCATCCATCCATAAAATATAGTTTTTAAAACTTGTCGATCGTTTCTAATCTTTCTTTGAATCCACGCAGACAGGACGCACCTTAGACGATTTTCAAAATTTTCATGCAAGTGCTGGACTCGCTGGTAATGGTATGGATGCAATTCCTCCTTTTTAAAATTCGTCATACCGTAAATTAAAATGAATTAATTGTATTGATGATAATACGGAAGCAACTGCGATGATTTATGCAAAAGTTAAAATATTAATTTGGTGATTTATTACTGTCCATACCTTTCAGTTGCTCCCAGTATGCTGTAGCGTACAATTGAGTGATTATTGTGATGATTAGAGATAATCCCCATCCAGAGCGTTAAACCAACGCATCGCTATGATTCCTCACGAATACCTGCAATAATAATTTTACTTATTCCTAGTGTCATCGTAATTTATATGTGGTAAATAATGATGACCTTAAACTGAAATACTTTAATTTGCTTTAAAAGTAGTTAAAGCGTAATAATAAAAATTGCATGAATACTATGACACAGTACTTTCGTTTGAAACTAAAAACTACCATAGCTACAAACTAGTAAACTACTTTAAAATAATTATAAACTTCAACAAATTTGGACTTTTCTATATTATTGAAGTCCTTTCCGGGCAATCCATCTGTTGCATGGTTTTAGTTTAAAAAACTTCGCACATTTCGCTCGTAATGAGCGGGACGTTGATCCATCTGTAAAAACATACACCCCCGTTGCCTTGTGGCCAGCGAAACTTCTTCGAGCAGAAATGGCAGTTCGTCTCTTTATAAAGTTAAAAAACGTTCGGAGTTTAATGTAGTAGGTAAAATAACTGGACCAATTAAAACGTCATCGATTAGAGCTGCCCATACATTTATTACGAACTGCACTTGAAATGTAGATGAACTCTTAAGTGTGGATTTTCATAATGCCATTCATGTAAATTCCTGCAATTTTTGATTCCATTCCGAGTGAATTTTGTTTCATCCATCCATAAAATAGTTTTTAAAACTTGTCGATCGTTTCTAATCTTTCTTTGAATCCGCAGACACGACACCTTAGACGATTTTCAAAATTTTCATGCAAGTGCTGGACTCGCTGGTAATGGTATGGATGCAATTCCTCCTTTTTTAAAATTCGTCATACCGTAAATTAAAATGAATTAAGTTTAATTGATAATACGGGAAGCAACCGCGATGATTTATGCAAAAAGATAAAATATTAATTTGGTGATTTATTACTGTCCATACCTTTCAGTTGCTCCCAGTATGCTTACAATTAGTAGATTATTGTGATGATTGAGATAATCCCCATCCAAGAGCGTTAAACCAACGCATCGCTATGTGATTCCTCACGAATACCTGCAATAATAATTTTACTTATTCCTAGTGTCATCGTAATTTATATGTGGTAAATAATGATGACCTTAAACTGAAATACTTAAATTTGCTTTGAAAGTACCTTTCAGTTTCTCCAGGTATGCTATAGCGTACAATCGAGTAGATTGCAGTGATGATTAGAGATAATCCCCATCCAAGAGCGTTAAACCAACGCATCGCTATGTGATTCCTTACGAATACCTGCAATAATAAGTTTACTTATTCTTAGTGTCATCGTAATTTATATGTGGTAAATAATGATGACCTTAAACTGAAATACTTTAATTTGCTTTAAAAGTAGTTAAAGCGGAATAATAAAAATTGCATGAATACTATGACACAGTACTTTCGTTTGAAACTAAAAACTACCATAGCTACAAACTAGTAAACTACTTAAAAATAATTAGAAACTTCAACAAATTTGGACTTCTCTATATTATTGAAGTCCTTTCCGGGCAATCCATCTGTTGCATGGTTTTAGTTTAAAAAACTTCGCACATTTCGCTCGTAATGAGCAGGACGTTGATCCATCTGTAAAAACATACACCCCCGTTGCCTTGTGGCCAGCGAAACTTCTTCGAGCAGAAATGGCAGTTCGTCTCTTTATAAAGTTAAAAAACGTTCGGAGTTTAATATAGTAGGTAAAATAACTGGACCAATTAAAACGTCATCGATTAGAGCTGCCCATACATTTATTACGAACTGCACTTGAAATGTAGATGAACTCTTAAGTGTGGATTTTCATAATGCCATTCATGTAAATTCCTGCAATTTTGATTCCATTCCGAGTGAATTTTGTTTCATCCATCCATAAAATAGTTTTTAAAACTTGTCGATCGTTTCTAATCTTTCTTTGAATCCACGCAGACAGGACGCACCTTAGACGATTTTCAAAATTTTCATGCAAGTGCTGGACTCGCTGGTAATGGTATGGATGCAATTCCTCCTTTTTTAAAATTCGTCATACCGTAAATTAAAATGAATTAAGTGTAATTGATAATACGGGAAGCAACTGCGATGATTTATGCAAAAAGTTAAAATATTAATTTGGTGATTTATTACTGTCCATACCTTTCAGTTGCTCCCAGTATGCTGTAGCGTACAATTGAGTAGATTATTGTGATGATTAGAGATAATCCCCATCCAAGAGCGTTAAACCAACGCATCGCTATGTGATTCCTCACGAATACCTGCAATAATAATTTTACTTATTCCTAGTGTCATCGTAATTTATATGTGGTAAATAATGATGACCTTAAACTGAAATACTTTAATTTGCTTTAAAAGTAGTTAAAGCGGAATAATAAAAATTGCATGAATACTATGACACAGTACTTTCGTTTGAAACTAAAAACTACCATAGCTACAAACTAGTAAACTACTTAGCAATAATTAGAAACTTCAACAAATTTGGACTTTTCTATATTATTGAAGTCCTTTCCGGGCAATCCATCTGTTGCATGGTTTTAGTTTAAAAAACTTCGCACATTTCGCTCGTAATGAGCACGACGTTGATCCATCTGTAAAAACATACACCCCCGTTGCCTTGTGGCCAGCGAAACTTCTTCGAGCAGAAATGGCAGTTCGTCTCTTTATAAAGTTAAAAAACGTTCGGAGTTTAATATAGTAGGTAAAATAACTGGACCAATTAAAACGTCATCGATTAGAGCTGCCCATACATTTATTACGAACTGCACTTGAAATGTAGATGAACTCTTAAGTGTGGATTTTCATAATGCCATTCATGTAAATTCCTGCAATTTTTGATTCCATTCCGAGTGAATTTTGTTTCATCCATCCATAAAATAGTTTTTAAAACTTGTCGATCGTTTCTAATCTTTCTTTGAATCCACGCAGACAGGACGCACCTTAGACGATTTTCAAAATTTTCATGCAAGTGCTGGACTCGTTGGTAATGGTATGGATGCAATTCCTTCTTTTTTAAAATTCGTCATACCGTAAATTAAAATGAATTAAGTGTAATTGATAATACGGGAAGCAACTGCGATGATTTATGCAAAAAGTTAAAATATTAATTTGGTGATTTATTACTGTCCATACCTTTCAGTTTCCCAGTATGCTGTAACGTACAATTGAGTAGATTATTGTGATGATTAGAAATAATCCCCATCCAAGAGCGTTAAACCAACGCATCGCTATGTGATTCCTCACGAATACCTGCAATAATAATTTTACTTATTCCTAGTGTCATCGTAATTTATATGTGGTAAATAATGATGACCTTAAACTGAAATACTTTAATTTGCTTTGAAAGTACCTTTCAGTTTCTCCAGGTATGCTATAATACAATCAGTAGATTGCAGTGATGATTAGAGATAATCCCCATCCAAGGCGTTAAACCAACGCATCGCTATGTGATTCCTTACGAATACCTGCAATAATAAGTTTACTTATTCTTAGTGTCATCGTAATTTATATGTGGTAAATAATGATGACCTTAAACTGAAATACTTTAATTTGCTTTAAAAGTAGTTAAAGCGGAATAATAAAAATTGCATGAATACTATGACACAGTACTTTCGTTTGAAACTAAAAACTACCATAGCTACAAACTAGTAAACTACTTAAAATAATTAGAAACTTCAACAAATTTGGACTTTTCTATATTATTGAAGTCCTTTCCGGCAATCCATCTGTTGCATGGTTTTAGTTTAAAAACTTCGCACATTTCGCTCGTAATGAGCAGGACGTTGATCCATCTGTAAAACATTACCCCGTTGCCTTGGCCAGCGAAACTTCTTCGAGCAGAAATGGCAGTTCGTCTCTTTATAAAGTTAAAAACGTTCGGGTTTAATGTAGTAGGTAAAATAACTGGACCAATTAAAACGTCATCGATTAGAGCTGCCCATACATTTATTACGAACTGCACTTGAAATGTAGATGAACTCTTAAGTGTGGATTTTCATAATGCCATTCATGTAAATTCCTGCAATTTTGATTCCATTGGTGAATTTTGTTTTCATCCATAAAATAGTTTTTAAACTTGTCGATCGTTTCTAATCTTTCTTTGAATCCACGCAGACACGACACCTTAGACGATTTTCAAAATTTTCATGCAAGTGCTGGACTCGCTGGTAATGGTATGGATGCAATTCCTCCTTTTAAAATTCGTCATACCGTAAATTAAAATGAATTAAGTAATTGATAATACGAGGAAGCAACTGATGATTTATGCAAAAGTTAAAATATTAATTTGGTGATTTATTACTGTCCACCTTTCAGTTGCTCCCAGTATGCTGTAACGTACAATTGAGTAGATTATTGTGATGATTAGAGATAATCCCCATCCAAGAGCGTTAAACCAACGCATCGCTATGTGATTCCTCACGAATACCTGCAATAAGAATTTTACTTATTCCTAGTGTCATCGTAATTTATATGTGGTAAATAATGTTGACCTTAAACTGAAATACTTTAATTTGCTTTGAAAGTACCTTTCAGTTTCTCCAGGTATGCTATAGCGTACAATTGAGTAGATTGCAGTGATGATTAGAGATAATCCCCATCCAGAGCGTTAAACCAACGCATCGCTATGTGATTCCTCACGAATACCTGCAATAATAATTTACTTATTCTTAGTGTCATCGTAATTTATATGTGTAAATAATGATGACCTTAAACTGAAATACTTTAATTTGCTTTAAAAGTAGTTAAAGCGGAATAATAAAAATTGCATGAATACTATGACACAGTACTTTCGTTTGAAACTAAAACTACCATAGCTACAAACTAGTAAACTACTTAAAATAATTAGAAACTTCAACAAATTTGGACTTCTATATTATTGAAGTCCTTTCCGGGCAATCCATCTGTTGCATGGTTTTAGTTTAAAAAACATTTCGCTCGTGTAAGCAGGACGTTGATCCATCTGTAAAAACATACCCCCGTTGCCTTGTGGCCAGCGAAACTTCTTCGAGCAGAAATAGTTCGTCTCTTTATAAAGTTAAAAACGTTCGGAGTTTAATGTAGTAGGTAAAATAACTGGACCAATTAAAACGTCATCGATTAGAGCTGCCCATACATTTATGAACTGCACTTGAAATGTAGATGAACTCTTAAGTGTGGATTTTCATAATGCCATTCATGTAAATTCCTGCAATTTTGATTCCATTCCAGTGAATTTTGTTTCATCCATCCATAAAATAGTTTTAAAACTTGTCGATCGTTTCTAATCTTTCTTTGAATCCACGCAGACAGGACGCACCTTAGATTTTCAAAATTTTCATGCAAGTGCTGGACTCGCTGGTAATGGTATGGATGCAATTCCTCCTTTAAATTAATCATACCGTAAATTAAAATGAATTAAGTGTAATTGATAATGGAAGCAACTGCGATGATTTATGCAAAAGTTAAAAATTTTTGATTTATTACTGTCCTTTTCAGTTGCTCCCAGTATGCTAACGTACAATTAGTAGATTATTGTGATGATTAGAGATAATCCAAGAGCGTTAAACCAACGCATCGCTATGATTCCTCACGAATACTGCAATAATAATTTTACTTATTCCTAGTGTCATCGTAATTTATATGTGGTAAATAATGATTGTAAACTGAAATACTTTAATTTGCTTTGAAAGTACCTTTCAGTTTCTCCAGGTATCTAAAGCGTACAATCGAGTAGATTGCAGTGATGAGAGATAATCCCCATCCAGAGCGTTAAACCAACGCATCGCTATGTGATTCCTTGAATACCTGCAATAATAAGTTTACTTATTCTTAGTGTCATCGTAATTTATATGTGGTAAATAATGATGACCTTAAACTGAAATACTTTAATTTGCTTTAAAAGTAGTTAAAGCGGAATAATAAAAATTGCATGAATACTATGACACAGTACTTTCGTTTGAAACTAAAAACTACCATAGCTACAAACTAGTAAACTACTTAAAATAATTAAAACTTCAACATTTGGACTTCTCTATATTATTGAAGTCCTTTCGGGCAATCCATCTGTTGCATGGTTTTAGTTTAAAAACTTCGCACATTTCGCTCGTAATGAGCAGGACGTTGATCCATCTGTAAAACATACACCCCGTTGCCTTGTGTGAAACTTCTTCGAGCAGAAATGGCAGTTCGTCTCTTTATAAAGTTAAAAACGTTCGGGTTTAATGTAGTAGGTAAAATAACTGGACCAATTAAAACGTCATCGATTAGAGCTGCCCATACATTTATTACGAACTGCTTGAAATGTAGATGAACTCTTAAGTGTGGATTTTCATAATGCCATTCATGTAAATTCCTGCAATTTTGATTCCATTCCGAGTGAATTTTGTTTCATCCATCCATAAAATAGTTTTTTGTCGATCGTTTCTAATCTTTCTTTGAATCCACGCAGACACGACACTTTAGACGATTTTCAAAATTTTCATGCAAGTGCTGGACTCGCTGGTAATGGTATGGATGCAATTCCTCCTTTTAAAATTCGTCATACCGTAAATTAAAATGAATTAAGTGTAATTGATAATGGGAAGCAACTGCGATGATTTATGCAAAAGTTAAAATATTAATTTGGTGATTTATTACTGTCCATACCTTTCAGTTGCTCCCAGTATGCAACGTACAATTAGTAGATTATTGTGATGATTAGAGATAATCCCCATCCAGAGCGTTAAACCAACGCATCGCTGTGATTCCTCACGAATACCTGCAATAATAATTTTACTTATTCCTAGTGTCATCGTAATTTATATGTGGTAAATAATGATGACAAACTGAAATACTTTAATTTGCTTTGAAAGTACCTTTCAGTTTCTCCAGGTATGCTAAAGCGTACAATCAGTAGATTGCAGTGATGATTAGAGATAATCCCCATCCAAGAGCGTTAAACCAACGCATCGCTATGTGATTCACGAATACCTGCAATAATTTACTTATTCTTAGTGTCATCGTAATTTATATGGTAAATAATGATGACCTTAAACTGAAATACTTTAATTTGCTTTAAAAGTAGTTAAAGCGGAATAATAAAAATTGCATGAATACTATGACACAGTACTTTCGTTTGAAACTAAAAACTACCATAGCTACAAACTAGTAAACTACTTACAATAATTAGAAACTTCAACAAATTTGGATTTTCTATATTATTGAAGTCCTTTCCGGGCAATCCATCTGTTGCATGGTTTTAGTTTAAAAAACTTCGCACATTTCGCTCGTAATGAGCAGGACGTTGATCCATCTGTAAAACATACCCCCGTTGCCTTGTGGCCAGCGAAACTTCTTCGAGCAGAAATGGCAGTTCGTCTCTTTATAAAGTTAAAAAACGTTCGGAGTTTAATGTAGTAGGTAAAATAACTGGACCAATTAAAACGTCATCGATTAGAGCTGCCCATACATTTATTACGAACTGCACTTGAAATGTAGATGAACTCTTAAGTGTGGATTTTCATAATGCCATTCATGTAAATTCCTGCAATTTTTGATTCCATTCCGAGTGAATTTTGTTTCATCCATCCATAAAATAGTTTTTAAAACTTGTCGATCGTTTCTAATCTTTCTTTGAATCCACGCAGACACGACACCTTAGACGATTTTCAAAATTTTCATAAGTGCTGGACTCGCTGGTAATGGTATGGATGCAATTCCTCCTTTTTTAAAATTCGTCATACCGTAAATTAAAATGAATTAAGTGTAATTGATAATACGGGAAGCAACTGCGATGATTTATGCAAAAAGTTAAAATATTAATTTGGTGATTTATTACTGTCCATACCTTTCAGTTGCTCCCAGTATGCTGTAACGTACAATTGAGTAGATTATTGTGATGATTAGAGATAATCCCCATCCAAGAGCGTTAAACCAACGCATCGCTATGTGATTCCTCACGAATACCTGCAATAATAATTTTACTTATTCCTAGTGTCATCGTAATTTATATGTGGTAAATAATGATGACCTTAAACTGAAATACTTTAATTTGCTTTGAAAGTACCTTTCAGTTTCTCCAGGTATGCTATAGCGTACAATCGAGTAGATTGCAGTGATGATTAGAGATAATCCCATCCAAGGCGTTAAACCAACGCATCGCTATGTGATTCCTACGAATACCTGCAATAATAAGTTTACTTATTCTTAGTGTCATCGTAATTTATATGTGGTAAATAGGACCTTAAACTGAAATACTTTAATTTGCTTTAAAAGTAGTTAAAGCGGAATAATAAAATTATGAATACTATGACACAGTACTTTCGTTTGAAACTAAAACTACCGCTACAAACTAGTAAACTACTTACAATAATTAGAAACTTCAACAAATTTGGACTTTTCTATATTATTGAAGTCCTTCCCGGGCAATCCATCTGTTGCATGGTTTTAGTTTAAAAAACTTCGCACATTTCTCTCGTAATGAGCAGGACGTTGATCCATCTGTAAAACATGCACCCCGTTGCCTTGTGGCCAGCGAAACTTCTTCGAGCAGAAATGGCAGTTCGTCTCTTTATAAAGTTAAAAAACGTTCGGAGTTTAATGTAGTAGGTAAAATAACTGGACCAATTAAAACGTCATCGATTAGAGCTGCCCATACATTTATTAGGAACTGCACTTGAAATGTAGATGAACTCTTAAGTGTGGATTTTCATAATGCCATTCATGTAAATTCCTGCAATTTTGATTCCATTCCGAGTGAATTTTGTTTCATCCATCCATAAAATAGTTTTTAAAACTTGTCGATCGTTTCTAATCTTTCTTTGAATCAACGCAGACAGGACGCACCTTAGACGATTTTCAAAATTTTCATGCAAGTGCTGGACTCGCTGGTAATGGTATGGATGCAATTCCTCCTTTTTAAATTCGTCATACCGTAAATTAAAATGAATTAAGTGTAATTGATAATACGGGAAGCAACTGCGATGATTTATGCAAATAAAAATATTAATTTGGTGATTTATTACTGTCCATACCTTGTTGCTCCCAGTATGCTGTAACGTACAATTGAGTAGATTATTGTGATGATTAGAGATAATCCCCATCCAAGAGCGTTAAACCAACGCATCGCTATGTGATTCCTCACGAATACCTGCAATAATAATTTTACTTATTCCTAGTGTCATCGTAATTTATGTGGTAAATAATGACCTTAAACTGAAATACTTAAATTTGCTTTGAAAGTACCTTTCAGTTTCTCCAGGTATGCTATAGCGTACAATCGAGTAGATTGCAGTGATGATTAGAGATAATCCCCATCCAGAGCGTTAAACCAACGCATCGCTATGTGATTCCTCACGAATACCTGCAATAATAATTTTACTTATTCTTAGTGTCATCGTAATTTATATGTGGTAAATAATGATGACCTTAAACTGAAATACTTTTTTGCTTTAAAAGTAGTTAAAGCGGAATAATAAAAATGCATGAATACTATGACACAGTACTTTCGTTTGAAACTAAAAACTACCATAGCTACAAACTAGTAAACTACTTAAAATAATTAGAAACTTCAACAAATTTGGTTTTCTATATTATTGAAGTCCTTTCCGGACAATCCATCTGTTGCATGGTTTTAGTTTAAAAACTTCCATTTTCGCTCGTAATGAGCAGGACGTTGATCCATCTGTAAAAACATACACCCCCGTTGCCTTGTGGCCAGCGAAACTTCTTCGAGCAGAAATGGCAGTTCGTCTCTTTATAAAGTTAAAAAACGTTCGGAGTTTAATGTAGTAGGTAAAATAACTGGACCAATTAAAACGTCATCGATTAGAGCTGCCCATACATTTATTACGAACTGCACTTGAAATGTAGATGAACTCTTAAGTGTGGATTTCATAATGCCATTCATGTAAATTCCTGCAATTTTGATTCCATTCCGAGTGAATTTTGTTTCATCCATCCATAAAATAGTTTTTTAAACTTGTCGATCGTTTCTAATCTTTCTTTGAATCCACGCAGACGACGCACCTTAGACGATTTTCAAAATTTTCATGCAAGTGCTGGACTCGCTGGTAATGGTATGGATGCAATTCCTCCTTTTTAAATTCGTCATACCGTAAATTAAAATGAATTAAGTGTAATTGATAATACGGGAAGCAACTGCGATGATTTATGCAAAAAGTTAAAATATTAATTTGGTGATTTATTACTGTCCATACCTTTCAGTTGCTCCCAGTATGCTGTAACGTACAATTGAGTAGATTATTGTGATGATTAGAGATAATCCCCATCCAAGCGTTAAACCAACGCATCGCTATGTGATTCCTCACGAATACCTGCAATAAGAATTTTACTTATTCCTAGTGTCATCGTAATTTATATGTGGTAAATAATGTTGACCTTAAACTGAAATACTTTAATTTGCTTTGAAAGTACCTTTCAGTTTCTCCAGGTATGCTATAGCGTACAATTGAGTAGATTGCAGTGATGATTAGAGATAATCCCCATCCAAGAGCGTTAAACCAACGCATCGCTATGTGATTCCTCACGAATACCTGCAATAATAATTTTACTTATTCCTAGTGTCATCGTAATTTATATGTGGTAAATAATGATGACCTTAAACTGAAATACTTTAATTTGCTTTAAAAGTAGTTAAAGCGGAATAATAAAAATTGCATGAATACTATGACACAGTACTTTCGTTTGAAACTAAAAACTACCATAGCTACAAACTAGTAAACTACTTAAAAATAATTAGAAACTTCAACAAATTTGGACTTCTCTATATTATTGAAGTCCTTTCCGGGCAATCCATCTGTTGCATGGTTTTAGTTTAAAAAACTTCGCACATTTCGCTCGTAATGAGCAGGACGTTGATCCATCTGTAAAACACAACCCCGTTGCCTTGTGTGCGAAACTTCTTCGAGCAGAAATGGCAGTTCGTCTCTTTATAAAGTTAAAAAACGTTCGGAGTTTAATGTAGTAGGTAAAATAACTGGACCAATTAAAACGTCATCGATTAGAGCTGCCCATACATTTATTACGAACTGCACTTGAAATGTAGATGAACTCTTAAGTGTGGATTTTCATAATGCCATTCATGTAAATTCCTGCAATTTTTGATTCCATTCCGAGTGAATTTTGTTTCATCCATCCATAAAATAGTTTTTAAAACTTGTCGATCGTTTCTAATCTTTCTTTGAATCCACGCAGACACGACGCCTTTAGACGATTTTCAAAATTTTCATGCAAGTGCTGGACTCGCTGGTAATGGTATGGATGCAATTCCTCCTTTTTAAAATTCGTCATACCGTAAATTAAAATGAATTAAGTGTAATTGATAATACGAAGCAACTGCGATGATTTATGCAAAAATTAAAATATTAATTTGGTGATTTATTACTGTCCATACCTTTCAGTTGCTCCCAGTATGCTGTAACGTACAATTAGTAGATTATTGTGATGATTAGAAATAATCCCCATCCAAGAGCGTTAAACCAACGCATCGCTATGTGATTCCTCACGAATACCTGCAATAATAATTTTACTTATTCCTAGTGTCATCGTAATTTATATGTGGTAAATAATGATGACCTTAAACTGAAATACTTAAATTTGCTTTGAAAGTACCTTTCAGTTTCTCCAGGTATCTTAGGCGTACAATCGAGTAGATTGCAGTGATGATTAGAGATAATCCCCATCCAAGAGCGTTAAACCAACGCATCGCTATGTGATTCCTTACGAATACCTGCAATAATAAGTTTACTTATTCTTAGTGTCATCGTAATTTATATGTGGTAAATAATGATGACCTTAAACTGAAATACTTTAATTTGCTTTAAAAGTAGTTAAAGCGGAATAATAAAATTGCATGAATACTATGACACAGTACTTTCGTTTTAAACTAAAAACTACCATAGCTACAAACTAGTAAACTACTTAAAAATAATTAGAAACTTCAACAAATTTGGACTTCTCTATATTATTGAAGTCCTTTCCGGGCAATCCATCTGTTGCATGGTTTTAGTTTAAAAAACTTCGCACATTTCGCTCGTAATGAGCAGGACATTGATCCATCTGTAAAACATATACCCCCGTTGCATTGTGGCCAGCGAAACTTCTTCGAGCAGAAATGGCAGTTCGTCTCTTTATAAAGTTAAAAAACGTTCGGAGTTTAATGTAGTAGGTAAAATAACTGGACCAATTAAAACGTCATCGATTAGAGCTGCCCATACATTTATTACGAACTGCACTTGAAATGTAGATGAACTCTTAAGTGTGGATTTTCATAATGCCATTCAAGTAAATTCCTGCAATTTTTGATTCCATTCCGAGTGAATTTTGTTTCATCCATCCATAAAATAGTTTTTAAAACTTGTCGATCGTTTCTAATCTTTCTTTGAATCCACGCAGACACGACGCACCTTAGACGATTTTCAAAATTTTCATGCAAGTGCTGGACTCGCTGGTAATGGTATGGATGCAATTCCTCCTTTTTTTAAATTCGTCATAATTAAAATGAATTAAGTGTAATTGATAATACGGGAAGCAACTGCGATGATTTATGCAAAAAGTTAAAATATTAATTTGGTGATTTATTACTGTCCATACCTTTCAGTTGCTCCCAGTATGCTGTAGCGTACAATTGAGTAGATTATTGTGATGATTAGAGATAATCCCCATCCAAGAGCGTTAAACCAACGCATCGCTATGTGATTCCTCACGAATACCTGCAATAATAATTTTACTTATTCCTAGTGTCATCGTAATTTATATGTGGTAAATAATGATTGTAAACTGAAATACTTTAATTTGCTTTGAAAGTACCTTTCAGTTTCTCCAGGTATGCTATAGCGTACAATTGAGTAGATTGCAGTGATGATTAGAGATAATCCCCATCCTAGAGCGTTAAACCAACGCATCGCTATGTGATTCCTCACGAATACCTGCAATAATAATTTTACTTATTCCTAGTGTCATCGTAATTTATATGTGGTAAATAATGATGACCTTAAACTGAAATACTTTAATTTGCTTTAAAAGTAGTTAAAGCGGAATAATAAAAATTGCATGAATACTATGACACAGTACTTTCGTTTGAAACTAAAACTACCATAGCTACAAACTAGTAAACTACTTAAAAATAATTAGAAACTTCAACAAATTTGGACTTCTCTATATTATTGAAGTCCTTTCGGGCAATCCATCTGTTGCATGGTTTTAGTTTAAAAACTTCGCATTTCGCTCGTAATGAGCAGGACGTTGATCCATCTGTAAAAACATACACCCCCGTTGCCTTGTGGCCAGCGAAACTTCTTCGAGCAGAAATGGCAGTTCGTCTCTTTATAAAGTTAAAAAACGTTCGGAGTTTAATGTAGTAGGTAAAATAACTGGACCAATTAAAACGTCATCGATTAGAGCTGCCCATACATTTATTACGAACTGCACTTGAAATGTAGATGAACTCTTAAGTGTGGATTTTCATAATGCCATTCATGTAAATTCCTGCAATTTTTGATTCCATTCCGAGTGAATTTTGTTTCATCCATCCATAAAATAGTTTTTAAAACTTGTCGATCGTTTCTAATCTTTCTTTGAATCCACGCAGACAGGACCTTTTGTAGACGATTTTCAAAATTTTCATGCAAGTGCTGGACTCGCTGGTAATGGTATGGATGCAATTCCTCCTTTTTTAAAATTCGTCATACCGTAAATTAAAATGAATTAAGTGTAATTGATAATACGGGAAGCAACTGCGATGATTTATGCAAAAAGTTAAAATATTAATTTGGTGATTTATTACTGTCCATACCTTTCAGTTGCTCCCAGTATGCTGTAGCGTACAATTGAGTAGATTATTGTGATGATTAGAAATAATCCCCATCCAAGAGCTTTAAACCAACGCATCGCTATGTGATTCCTCACGAATACCTGCAATAATAATTTTACTTATTCCTAGTGTCATCGTAATTTATATGTGGTAAATAATGATGACCTTAAACTGAAATACTTAAATTTGCTTTGAAAGTACCTTTCAGTTTCTCCAGGTATGCTAAAGCGTACAATTGAGTAGATTGCAGTGATGATTAGAGATAATCCCATCCAGAGCGTTAAACCAACATATGTGATTCCTTACGAATGCAATAATAAGTTTACTTATTCTTAGTGTCATCGTAATTTATATGTGGTAAATAATGATGACCTTTAACTGAAATACTTTAATTTGCTTTACAAGTAGTTAAAGCGGAATAATAAAAAATGCATGAATACTATGACACAGTACTTTCGTTTGAAACTAAAAACTACCATAGCTACAAACTAGTAAACTACTTAAAAATAATTAGAAACTTCAACAAATTTGGACTTTCTATATTATTGAAGTCCTTTCCGGGCAATCCATCTGTTGCATGGTTTTAGTTTAAAAACTTCGCACATTTCGCTCGTAATGAGCGGACGTTGATCCATCTGTAAAACATACACCCCCGTTGCCTTGTGTGAAACTTCTTCGAGCAGAAATGGCAGTTCGTCTCTTTATAAAGTTAAAAACGTTCGGGTTTAATGTAGTAGGTAAAATAACTGGACCAATTAAAACGTCATCGATTAGAGCTGCCCATACATTTATTACGAACTGCACTTGAAATGTAGATGAACTCTTAAGTGTGGATTTTCATAATGCCATTCATGTAAATTCCTGCAATTTTGATTCCATTCCGAGTGAATTTTGTTTCATCCATCCATAAAATAGTTTTAAAACTTGTCGATCGTTTCTAATCTTTCTTTGAATCCGCAGACAGGACGCACCTTAGACGATTTTCAAAATTTTCATGCAAGTGCTGGACTCGCTGGTAATGGTATGGATGCAATTCCTCCTTTTTAAAATTCGTCATACCGTAAATTAAAATGAATTAAGTGTAATTGATAATACGGAAGCAACTGCGATGATTTATGCAAAAGTTAAAATATTAATTTGGTGATTTATTACTGTCCATACCTTTCAGTTGCTCCCAGTATGCTGTAACGTACAATTGAGTAGATTATTGTGATGATTAGAGATAATCCCCATCCAGAGCGTTAAACCAACGCATCGCTATGATTCCTCACGAATACCTGCAATAATTTTACTTATTCCTAGTGTCATCGTAATTTATATGTGGTAAATAATGATGACCTTAAACTGAAATACTTAAATTTGCTTTGAAAGTACCTTTCAGTTTCTCCAGGTATGCTATAGCGTACAATCGAGTAGATTGCAGTGATGATTAGAGATAATCCCCATCCAAGAGCGTTAAACCAACGCATCGCTATGTGATTCCTTACGAATACCTGCAATAATAAGTTTACTTATTCTTAGTGTCATCGTAATTTATATGTGGTAAATAATGATGACCTTAAACTGAAATACTTTAATTTGCTTTAAAAGTAGTTAAAGCGGAATAATAAAAATTGCATGAATACTATGACACAGTACTTTCGTTTTAAACTAAAAACTACCATAGCTACAAACTAGTAAACTTTTAAAATAATTAGAAACTTCAACAAATTTGGACTTCTCTATATTATTGAAGTCCTTTCCGGAGCAATCCATCTGTTGCATGGTTTTAGTTTAAAAACTTCGCACATTTCGCTCGTAATGAGCAGGACGTTGATCCATCTGTAAAACATACGCTTGTTGCACTTGTGTGTGAAACTTCTTCGAACTCTTAAGTGTGGATTTCATAATAATGTATTTCGAGTTAATTCCTGCAATTTTTGATTCCATTCCGAGTGAATTTTGTTTCATCCATCCATAAAATAGTTTTAAAACTTGTCGATCGTTTCTAATCTTTCTTTGAATCACAGACACGACGCATAGACGATTTTCAAAATTTTCATGCAAGTGCTGGACTCGCTGGTAATGGTATGGATGCAATTCCTCCTTTTTTAAATTCGTCATACCGTAAATTAAAATGAATTAAGTGTAATTGATAATACAGGGAAGCAACTGCGATGATTTATGCAAAAGTTAAAATATTAATTTGGTGATTTATTACTGTCCATACCTTTCAGTTGCTCCCAGTATGCTGTAACGTACAATTGAGTAGATTATTGTGATGATTAGGATAATCCCCATCCAAGAGCGTTAAACCAACGCATCGCTATGTGATTCCTCACGAATACCTGCAATAATAATTTTACTTATTCCTAGTGTCATCGTAATTTATATGTGGTAAATAATGTGACCTTAAACTGAAATACTTTAATTTGCTTTGAAAGTACCTTTCAGTTTCTCCAGGTATGCTATAGCGTACAATTGAGTAGATTGCAGTGATTAGAGATAATCCCCATCCAAGAGCGTTAAACCAACGCATCGCTATGTGATTCCTCACGAATACCTGCAATAATAATTTTACTTATTCTTAGTGTCATCGTAATTTATATGTGGTAAATAATGATGACCTTAAACTAATACTAATTTGCTTTAAAAGTAGTTAAAGCGGAATAATAAAAATTGCATGAATACTATGACACAGTACTTTCGTTTGAAACTAAAAACTACCATAGCTACAAACTAGTAAACTACTTAGAAATAATTAGAAACTTCAACAAATTTGGACTTTTCTATATTATTGAAGTCCTTCCCGGGCAATCCATCTGTTGCATGGTTTTAGTTTAAAAACTTCGCACATTTCTCTCGTAATGAGCAGGACGTTGATCCATCTGTAAAAACATACACCCCCGTTGCCTTGTGGCCAGCGAAACTTCTTCGAGCAGAAATGGCAGTTCGTCTCTTTATAAAGTTAAAAAACGTTCGGAGTTTAATGTAGTAGGTAAAATAACTGGACCAATTAAAACGTCATCGATTAGAGCTGCCCATACATTTATTACGAACTGCACTTGAAATGTAGATGAACTCTTAAGTGTGGATTTTCATAATGCCATTCATGTAAATTCCTGCAATTTTTGATTCCATTCCGAGTGAATTTTGTTTCATCCATCCATAAAATAGTTTTTAAAACTTGTCGATCGTTTCTAATCTTTCTTTGAATCCACGCAGACAGGACGCACCTTAGACGATTTTCAAAATTTTCATGCAAGTGCTGGACTCGCTGGTAATGGTATGGATGCAATTCCTCCTTTTTTAAAATTCGTCATACCGTAAATTAAAATGAATTAAGTGTAATTGATAATACGGGGCAACTGCGATGATTTATGCAAAAAGTTAAAATATTAATTTGGTGATTTATTACTGTCCATACCTTTCAGTTGCTCCCAGTATGCTGTAGCGTACAATTGAGTAGATTATTGTGATGATTAGAAATAATCCCCATCCAAGAGCGTTAAACCAACGCATCGCTATGTGATTCCTCACGAATACCTGCAATAATAATTTTACTTATTCCTAGTGTCATCGTAATTTATATGTGGTAAATAGTGACCTTAAACTGAAATACTTTAATTTGCTTTGAAAGTACCTTTCAGTTTCTCCAGGTATGCTATAGCGTACAATCGAGTAGATTGCAGTGATGATTAGAGATAATCCCCATCCAAGAGCGTTAAACCAACGCATCGCTATGTGATTCCTTACGAATACCTGCAATAATAAGTTTACTTATTCTTAGTGTCATCGTAATTTATATGTGGTAAATAATGATGACCTTAAACTGAAATACTTTAATTTGCTTTAAAAGTAGTTAAAGCGGAATAATAAAAATTGCATGAATACTATGACACAGTACTTTCGTTTGAAACTAAAAACTACCATAGCTACAAACTAGTAAACTACTTAAAATAATTAGAAACTTCCTGGACTTTTCTATATTATTGAAGTCCTTTCCGGGCAATCCATCTGTTGCATGGTTTTAGTTTAAAAACTTGCATTTCGCTCGTAATAGGCGGACGTTGATCCATCTGTAAAAACATACACCCCCGTTGCCTTGTGGCCAGCGAAACTTCTTCGAGCAGAAATGGCAGTTCGTCTCTTTATAAAGTTAAAAAACGTTCGGAGTTTAATGTAGTAGGTAAAATAACTGGACCAATTAAAACGTCATCGATTAGAGCTGCCCATACATTTATTACGAACTGCACTTGAAATGTAGATGAACTCTTAAGTGTGGATTTTCATAATGCCATTCATGTAAATTCCTGCAATTTTTGATTCCATTCCGAGTGAATTTTGTTTCATCCATCCATAAAATAGTTTTTAAAACTTGTCGATCGTTTCTAATCTTTCTTTGAATCCACGCAGACACGACGCACCTTAGACGATTTTCAAAATTTTCATGCAAGTGCTGGACTCGCTGGTAATGGTATGGATGCAATTCCTCCTTTTTTAAAATTCGTCATACCGTAAATTAAAATGAATTAAGTGTAATTGATAATACAGGAAGCAACTGCGATGATTTATGCAAAAGTTAAAATATTAATTTGGTGATTTATTACTGTCCATACCTTTCAGTTGCTCCCAGTATGCAACGTACAATTGAGTAGATTATTGTGATGATTAGAGATAATCCCCATCCAAGAGCGTTAAACCAACGCATCGCTATGTGATTCCTCGAATACCTGCAATAATAATTTTACTTATTCCTAGTGTCATCGTAATTTATATGTGGTAAATAATGTTGACCTTAAACTGAAATACTTTAATTTGCTTTGAAAGTACCTTTCAGTTTCTCCAGGTATGCTATAGCGTACAATCGAGTAGATTGCAGTGATGATTAGAGATAATCCCCATCCAAGAGCGTTAAACCAACGCATCGCTATGTGATTCCTTACGAATACCTGCAATAATAAGTTTACTTATTCTTAGTGTCATCGTAATTTATATAGTAAATAATGATGACCTTAAACTGAAATACTTTAATTTGCTTTAAAAGTAGTTAAAGCGGAATAATAAAAATTGCATGAATACTATGACACAGTACTTTCGTTTGAAACTAAAAACTACCATAGCTACAAACTAGTAAACTACTTAAAAATAATTAGAAACTTCAACAAATTTGGACTTCTCTATATTATTGAAGTCCTTTCCGGGCAATCCATCTGTTGCATGGTTTTAGTTTAAAAACTTCATTTTATCGTAATGAGCAGGACGTTGATCCATCTGTAAAACGCATACGCCCCCGTTGCCTTGTGGCCAGCCCAAACTTCTTCGAACTCTTAAGTGTGGATTTCATAATGCCATTCAAGTTAATTCCTGCAATTTTTGATTCCATTCCGAGTGAATTTTGTTTCATCCATCCATAAAATAGTTTTAAAACTTGTCGATCGTTTCTAATCTTTCTTTGAATCCACGCAGACACGACAGACGATTTTCAAAATTTTCATGCAAGTGCTGGACTCGCTGGTAATGGTATGGATGCAATTCCTCCTTTTTTAAAATTCGTCATACCGTAAATTAAAATGAATTAAGTGTAATTGATAATACGGGAAGCAACTGCGATGATTTATGCAAAAAGTTAAAATATTAATTTGGTGATTTATTACTGTCCATACCTTTCAGTTGCTCCCAGTATGCTGTAGCGTACAATTGAGTAGATTATTGTGATGATTAGAAATAATCCCCATCCAAGAGCGTTAAACCAACGCATCGCTATGATTCCTCACGAATACCTGCAATAATAATTTACTTATTCCTAGTGTCATCGTAATTTATATGTGGTAAATAATGATGACCTTAAACTGAAATACTTTAATTTGCTTTGAAAGTACCTTTCAGTTTCTCCAGGTATGCTAAAGCGTACAATCGAGTAGATTGCAGTGATGATTAGAGATAATCCCCATCCAAGAGCGTTAAACCAACGCATCGCTATGTGATTCCTGAATACCTGCAATAATAAGTTTACTTATTCTTAGTGTCATCGTAATTTATATGTGGTAAATAATGATGACCTTAAACTGAAATACTTTAATTTGCTTTAAAAGTAGTTAAAGCGGAATAATAAAATGCATGAATACTATGACACAGTACTTTCGTTTGAAACTAAAACTACCATAGCTACAAACTAGTAAACTACTTAGAAATAATTAGAAACTTCAACAAATTTGGACTTTTCTATATTATTGAAGTCCTTCCCGGGCAATCCATCTGTTGCATGGTTTTAGTTTAAAAAACTTCGCACATTTCGCTCGTAATGAGCAGGACGTTGATCCATCTGTAAAAACATACACCCCCGTTGCCTTGTGGCCAGCGAAACTTCTTCGAGCAGAAATGGCAGTTCGTCTCTTTATAAAGTTAAAAAACATTCGGAGTTTAATGTAGTAGGTAAAATAACTGGACCAATTAAAACGTCATCGATTAGAGCTGCCCATACATTTATTACGAACTGCACTTGAAATGTAGATGAACTCTTAAGTGTGGATTTTCATAATGCCATTCATGTAAATTCCTGCAATTTTGATTCCATTCAGTGAATTTTGTTTCATCCATCCATAAAATAGTTTTTAAACTTGTCGATCGTTTCTAATCTTTCTTTGAATCCGCAGACGACGCACCTTAGACGATTTTCAAAATTTTCATGCAGTGCTGGACTCGCTGGTAATGGTATGGATGCAATTCCTCCTTTAAAATTCGTCATACCGTAAATTAAAATGAATTAAGTGTAATTGATAATACGGGAAGCAACTGCGATGATTTATGCAAAAGTTAAAATATTAATTTGGTGATTTATTACCATACCTTTCAGTTGCTCCCAGTATGCTGTAACGTACAATTGAGTAGATTATTGTGATGATTAGAGATAATCCCCATCCAAGAGCGTTAAACCAACGCATCGCTATGTGATTCCTCACGAATACCTGCAATAATAATTTTACTTATTCCTAGTGTCATCGTAATTTATATGTGGTAAATATAATTACCTTAAACTGAAATACTTTAATTTGCTTTGAAAGTACCTTTCAGTTTCTCCAGGTATGCTATAGCGTACAATCAGTAGATTGCAGTGATGATTAGAGATAATCCCCATCCAAGAGCGTTAAACCAACGCATCGCTATGTGATTCCTTACGAATACCTGCAATAATAATTTTACTTATTCTTAGTGTCATCGTAATTTATGTGGTAAATAATGATGACCTTAAACTGAAATACTTTAATTTGCTTTAAAAGTAGTTAAAGCGGAATAATAAAAATTGCATGAATACTATGACACAGTACTTTCGTTTGAAACTAAAACTACCATAGCTACAAACTAGTAAACTACTTAAAATAATTAGAAACTTCAACAAATTTGGACTTCTCTATATTATTGAAGTCCTTTCCGGGCAATCCATCTGTTGCATGGTTTTAGTTTAAAAACTTCGCATTTCGCTCGTAATGAGCAGGACGTTGATCCATCTGTAAAACATACACCCCGTTGCCTTGTGGCCAGACTTCTTCGAGCAGAAATGGCAGTTCGTCTCTTTATAAAGTTAAAAAACGTTCGGAGTTTAATATAGTAGGTAAAATAACTGGACCAATTAAAACGTCATCGATTAGAGCTGCCCATACATTTATTACGAACTGCACTTGAAATGTAGATGAACTCTTAAGTGTGGATTTTCATAATGCCATTCATGTAAATTCCTGCAATTTTTGATTCCATTCAGAGTGAATTTTGTTTCATCCATCCATAAAATAGTTTTTAAAACTTGTCGATCGTTTCTAATCTTTCTTTGAATCCACGCAGACACGACGCACCTTAGACGATTTTCAAAATTTTCATGCAAGTGCTGGACTCGCTGGTAATGGTATGGATGCAATTCCTCCTTTTTTAAAATTCGTCATACCGTAAATTAAAATGAATTAAGTGTAATTGATAATACGGGAAGCAACTGCGATGATTTATGCAAAAAGTTAAAATATTAATTTGGTGATTTATTACTGTCCATACCTTTCAGTTGCTCCCAGTATGCTGTAACGTACAATTGAGTAGATTATTGTGATGATTAGAGATAATCCCCATCCAAGAGCGTTAAACCAACGCATCGCTATGTGATTCCTTACGAATACACAATAATAAAGCTTACTTATTCTTAGTGTCATCGTAATTTATATGTGGTAAATAATGATGACCTTAAACAATACTTTAATTTGCTTTAAAAGTAGTTAAAGCGGAATAATAAAAATTGCATGAATACTATGACACAGTACTTTCGTTTGAAACTAAAAACTACCATAGCTACAAACTAGTAAACTACTTAAAAATAATTAGAAACTTCAACAAATTTGGACTTCTCTATATTATTGAAGTCCTTTCCGGGCAATCCATCTGTTGCATGGTTTTAGTTTAAAAACTTCTTTTCGCTCGTAATGAGCACGACGTTGATCCATCTGTAAAAACATACACCCCCGTTGCCTTGTGGCCAGCGAAACTTCTTCGAGCAGAAATGGCAGTTCGTCTCTTTATAAAGTTAAAAAACGTTCGGAGTTTAATATAGTAGGTAAAATAACTGGACCAATTAAAACGTCATCGATTAGAGCTGCCCATACATTTATTACGAACTGCACTTGAAATGTAGATGAACTCTTAAGTGTGGATTTTCATAATGCCATTCATGTAAATTCCTGCAATTTTTGATTCCATTCCGAGTGAATTTTGTTTCATCCATCCATAAAATAGTTTTTAAAACTTGTCGATCGTTTCTAATCTTTCTTTGAATCAAAGCAGACAGGACGCACCTTAGACGATTTTCAAAATTTTCATGCAAGTGCTGGACTCGCTGGTAATGGTATGGATGCAATTCCTCCTTTTTTAAAATTCGTCATACCGTAAATTAAAATGAATTAAGTGTAATTGATAATACGGGAAGCAACTGCGATGATTTATGCAAAAAGTTAAAATATTAATTTGGTGATTTATTACTGTCCATACCTTTCAGTTGCTCCCAGTATGCTGTAGCGTACAATTGAGTAGATTATTGTGATGATTAGAGATAATCCCCATCCAAGAGCGTTAAACCAACGCATCGCTATGTGATTCCTCACGAATACCTGCAATAATAATTTTACTTATTCCTAGTGTCATCGTAATTTATATGTGGTAAATAATGATGACCTTAAACTGAAATACTTAAATTTGCTTTGAAAGTACCTTTCAGTTTCTCCAGGTATGCTATAGCGTACAATCGAGTAGATTGCAGTGATGATTAGAGATAATCCCCATCCAAGAGCGTTAAACCAACGCATCGCTATGTGATTCCTCACGAATACCTGCAATAATAATTTTACTTATTCCTAGTGTCATCGTAATTTATATGTGGTAAATAATGATGACCTTTAACTGAAATACTTTAATTTGCTTTACAAGTAGTTAAAGCGGAAATAATAAAAAATGCATGAATACTATGACACAGTACTTTCGTTTGAAACTAAAAACTACCATAGCTACAAACTAGTAAACTACTTTAAAATAATTAGAAACTTCAACAAATTTGGACTTCTCTATATTGAAGTCCTTTCCGGGCAATCCATCTGTTGCATGGTTTTAGTTTAAAAACTTCGCACATTTCGCTCGTAATGAGCAGGACGTTGATCCATCTGTAAAACATATACCCCCGTTGCTTGTGTGGCAAACTTCTTCGAGCAGAAATGGCAGTTCGTCTCTTTATAAAGTTAAAAACGTTCGGAGTTTAATGTAGTAGGTAAAATAACTGGACCAATTAAAACGTCATCGATTAGAGCTGCCCATACATTTATTACGAACTGCACTTGAAATGTGAAACTCTTAAGTGTGGATTTTCATAATGCCATTCATGTAAATTCCTGCAATTTTGATTCCATTCGAGTGAATTTTGTTTCATCCATCCATAAAATAGTTTTAAAAACTTGTCGATCGTTTCTAATCTTTCTTTGAATCCACGCAGACACGACACCTTAGACGATTTTCAATTTTCATGCAAGTGCTGGACTCGCTGTAATGGTATGGATGCAATTCCTCCTTTTTATTCGTCATACCGTAAATTAAAATGAATTAAGTGTAATTGATAATACGGGAAGCAACTGCGATGATTTATGCAAAAGTTAAAATATTAATTTGGTGATTTATTACTGTCCATACCTTTCAGTTGCTCCCAGTATGTATAGTAATACAATTGAGTAGATTATTGTGATGATTAAAATAATCCCATCCAAAGCGTTAAACCAACGCATCGCTATGTGATTCCTCACGAATACCTGCAATAATAATTTTCTTATTCTAGTGTCATCGTAATTTATATGATATAATGTAAAACTGAAATACTAATTTGCTTTGAAAGTACCTTTCAGTTTCTCAGGTATGCTATAGCGTACAATCAGATAGTCGTGATGATTAGAGTAATCCCATCCAAGGCGTTAATCCAACGCATCACTATATGATTCTACAGTCTGCACTATACAATAATAAGTTTACTTATTCTTAGTGTCATCGTAATTTATATTAACAGTAAATATTATTATAAACTGAAAAATGTAAATTTTAACTTTGATGCAGTTTCTCCAGGTATGTTAAGCGTACCAATCAGTGGGTGCAGTGATGATTGAGATAATCCCCATCCAAGGCGTTAAACCAACATCACTATGATTCCTTACGAATACCTGCAATAATAAGTTTACTTATTCTTAGTGTCATCATGGTATATGTGGTAAATAATGATGACCTTAAACTGAAATACTTAAATTTTAGCACAAGTACCTTTCAGTTTCTCCAGGTATGCTATAGCATACAATCAGGTGAATTGCAGTGATGATTGAGATAAATCCCATCCAGAGCGTTAAACCAACGCATGCTATGTGATTCCTACGAATACCTGCAATAATAAGTTTACTTATTCTTGGTGTCATCGTAATTTATATGTGGTAAATAATGATGACCTTAAACTTCAAATACTTTAATTTAGCAAAGTAGTTAAAAAGCTATGTGTAAATTGCATGAATACTATGACCTGTACTTTCGTTTGAAACTAAAAACTACCAACTACAAACTAGTAAACACTTTCAAATAATTATAAACTTCAACAAATTTGGACTTTTCTATATTATTGAAGTCCTTCCGGAGCAATCATCTGTTGCATGGTTTGGTTTAAAAACCTTTTGTTCGCTCACGTAATAAGGCGGGACGTTGATCCATCTGTAAAACGCCACACGTTGCCTTGTAGCCAGCAGAAACTTCCGAGCGAAATGGCAGTTCTCTTTATAAGTTAAAAACGTTCGGATTTAATGTAGTAGGTTAAAATAACTGGACAATTAAACGTCATCGATTGGGCTGCCCATACATTTATTACGAACTGCGCGAAATAGTGAACTCTTGGTGTGGATTTTCATAATGCCATTCATGTAAATTCCTGCAATTTTGATTCATTCCGAGTAATTTACGTCCATCCATCCATAAAATAGTTTTAAAACTTGTCGATCGTTTCTAATCTTTCTTTGAATCAACGCAGACACGGCATCTTAGACGATTTCAAATTTTCATGCAAATGCTGATTCGCTAATAGTATGGATGCAATTCCTCCTTTTTTAAATTCGTGTACATAATTAAAATGAATTAAGTGTAATTGATAATACGAAGCTAGCTGCAATGATTTATGCAAAAGTTAAAATATTAATTTGGTGATTTATTACTTATAACTTTCAGTTTCCAGTATGCTATGTATACAATTGAGTAGATTATTGTGATGATTGAGATAATCCCCATCAGGCGTTAAACCAACATATATGATTCCTCGAATACTGCAATAATTTTTTACTTATTCTAGTGTAATAATTTATATGGTAAATAATGTTGACCTTAAAGCTTAAATACTAATTTGCTTTGAAAGTACTTTCAGTTTCTCCAGGTATCTATAAGCGTACAATTGAGTAGATTGCAGTGATGATTGAGATAATCCCCATCCAGAGCGTTAAACCAACGCATCGCTATGTGATTCCTCACGAATACCTGCAATAATAATTTTACTTATTCCTAGTGTCATCGTAATTTATATGGTAATGTAATTGACCTTAAATAAAATACTTTAATTTAGCACAAAAGTAGTTAGCGGAATAATAAAATTGCATGAATACTATGACACCTACAGTACTCGTTTGAAACTAAAACTATAACTACAAACTAGTAAACTACTTGCGTAATAAAACTAACAAATTTGGACTTTTCTATATTATTGGAGTCCTTCCGGACAATCCATCTGTTGCTGGTTTAGTTTAAAAACTTGCGCATTTCGCTCGTAATAGGCAGGACGTTGATCATCAAAACACTTACACCCCGTTTACTTCTTGTAGTAGCAGAAACTTCTTCGAGCAGAAATGGCAGTTCGTCTCTTTATAAGTTAAAAACGTTCGGGTTTAATGTAGTAAGTAAAATAACTGGACCAATTAAAACGTCATCGATTAGCTGCCTTACATTTTATTACTGACCACTTGAAATGTAGATGAACTCTTAAGTGTGGATTTTCATAATGCCATTCATGTAAATTCCTACAATGCAATTCCATTCAGTGAATGTTTGTCATCCATAAAATAGTTTTAAACTTCGATCGTTTCTAATCTTTCTTTGAATCCGCAGACCATACACCTTAGACGATTTTCAAAATTTTCATGCAAAGTCTGGACTCGCTGGTAATGGTATGGATGCAATTCCTCCTTTTTAAAATTCGTCATACCGTAAATTAAAATGAATTAAGTTTAATTGATAATGCAGGGCAACTGCGATGATTTATGCAAGTTAAATATTAATTTGGTGATTTATTACTGTCCATACTTTCAGTTGCTCCAGTATGCTGTGACGTACAATTAGGTAGATGTTGTGATGATTAAATAATCCCCATCTGATTAAACCAACGCATCGCTATGTGATTCTCACAATACCTGCAATAATAATTTTACTTATTCTAGTGTCATCGTAATTTATATGTGGTAAATAATGATGACCTTAAACTAATCTTAAAATTTGCACAGAGGTACCTTTCAGTTTCTCCAGGTATGCTATAGCGTACAATCAAGGTAGATTGCAGTGATGATTGAAGATAATCCCCAACCGAGCGTTAAACAACGCATCGCTATATGATTCCTTACAGTACCTGCAATAATAAGTTGCCCATTCTTGGTGTCATCGTAATTTATATGTGGTAAATATTGGTATTCAAACTAAATACTTTAATTTGGCAAAAAGTAGTTAAAACGGAATAATAAAAATTGCATGAATACTATGACACAGTACTCGTTTTACGCTTCAAAACACATAGCACAAACTACTAAAACTATGAAAAATAAAAAGAAAGTAAAATGAAGGTTTAACAAATTTGGACTTCTCTATATTATTGAAGTCCTTGAGCAATCCATCTGTTGCATGGTTTTAGTTTAAAAACTTCAGCTGACTGTCGCAATGAGCGGACATTGATCCATCTGAAAACATATACCCCGTTGCCTTGTTGGCCATGAAACTTCTTCGAGCAGAAATGGATTCAGCTCTTTATAAAGTTAAAAACGTTCGGAGTTTAATGTAATTAGGTAAAATAACTGGACAATTAAACGTCATAATTCGAACATACTATTTATTTACTTGAAATGTAGATAGACTCTTAAATGGATTTTTCATAATGCCATTCAAGTAAATTCTGCAATTTTATTCCATTCCGGTAATTTGTTTATCCATCCAAATAGTTTTTAAAACTTGTCGATCAGTTTCTAATCTTTCTTTGAATCACACAGATGACGCATCTTAGACGATTTTCAAAATTTTCGGCACAATGCTGGATTCGCTGGTAATGGTATGGATGCAATTCCTCTTTTTTTTTAAATCATACCGTAAATTAAAATGAATTAAGTGTAATCAGATAATACGGGAAGCAACTGCAATGATTTATGCAAAAGTTAAAATATTAATTTGGTGATTATTACTGCTTACGCTTTCAGTTGCTCCCAGTTGTGCTGTGGCTATTACAATTAGTGGTTATTGTGATGATTAAGATAATCCCCATCCAGGCGTTAAACCAACGCATCATATGTGATTCCTCACGAATACCTACAATAGAATTTCTTATTCCTAGTGTCATCATAATTTATATGTGGTAAATAATGTTGATTAAGCCTGAAATACTTAATTTAGCTTTTGAAGTACCTTTCAGTTTCTCCAGGTATCTATAGCGTACAGTGAGTAGTGCAGTGATGATTGAGATAATCCCCATCCAAGAGCGTTAAACCAACGCATCGCTATGTGATTCCTCGAATACTGCAATAATAATTTTACTTATTCTAGTGTCATCATAATTTATGTGTAAATAATGATGACCTTAAAACAATACTTTAATTTGCAAAGTAGTTAAAGCGGAATAATAAAAATGCATGAATACTATGACACAGTACTCGTTTGAAACTAAAACTACCATAACAAACTAGTAAACTACTTAAAAATTAAAACTTCAACAAATTTGGACTTTTCTATATTATTGAAGTCCTTTCGACAATCCATCTGTTGCATGGTTTTAGTTTAAAACTTACATTTTCGCTCATAATAGGCGCGACGTTGATCCATCTGTAAAACATACCCCGTTGCCTTGTGGCCATGAAACTTCTTCGAGCAAATGGCAGTTCGTCTCTTTATAAAGTTAAAAACGTTCGGGTTGTGGTAGGTAAAAACTGGACCAATTAAAACGTCATCGATTAGAGCTGCCCATACATTTACGAACTGCGAAAGATGAACTCTTAAGTGTGGATTTTCATAATGTATTCATGTAAATTCCTGCATTTTGATTCCATTCAGTGAATTTTGTTTCATCCATCCATAAAATAGTTTTTAAAACTTGTCGATCGTTTCTAATCTTTCTTTGAATCCACGGACACGCTTTGTAGACGATTTTCAAAATTTTCATGCAAGTGCTGGACTCGCTGGTAATAGGTATGGATGCAATTCCTCCTTTTAAATTCGTCATACCGTAAATTAAAATGAATTAAGTGTAATTGATAATACGGGCTTAACTGCGATGATTTATGTTAAAATATTAATTTGGTGATTTATTACTGTCCATACCTTTCAGTTGCTCCCAGTATGCTGTAACGTACAATTAGTAGATTATTGTGATGATTAAGATAATCCCCATCCAAGAGCTTTAAACCAACGCATGCTATGTGATTCCTCACGAATACCTGCAATAATAATTTTACTTATTCCTAGTGTCATCGTAATTTATATGTGGTAAATAATGATGACAAGCTAAATATAATTTGCTGAAAGTACCTTTCAGTTTCTCCGGGTATGCTATAGCGTACAATCAGTGTAGTTGGTGATTGAGATGATCCATCCAAGGCGTTAAACCAACGCATCATATATGATTCCTTACGAATACCTGCAATAATAAGTTTACTTATTCTTAGTGTCATCGTAATTTATATGTGGTAAATAATGATGACCTTAAACTGAAAATATAAATTTGCTTTAGAAGTATCTTGGTGGCACTATAATGTACAATCAGTGATTGCAGTGATGATTAGAGATAATCCCCATCCAGAGCGTTAAACCAACGCATACTATGTGATTCCTTACGAATACCTGCAATAATAGTTTATTCTTGGTGTCATCGTAATTTATATGTATTAATAATGATGACCTTAAACTGAAATACTGATACAGCACTTTAAAATTAGTTCAAAGCTATTATTAATAAAATTCATGAATACATGACTGGTCTCGTTTTGAAACTAAAACTACCATAGCTAATAAACAGTAAACTACTTAAAATAATTATAACTAACAAATTTGACTTTTCTATATGTGAAGTCTTTCGAACAATCCATCTGTTGTGGTTTTAGTTTAAAAACTTCACATTTCGCTCATGGTAGGCGGACGTTGATCCTCTGCCAAAAACATCCACACTTCCGTTGCCTTGTGTGTGAAACCTTCAGAAACAGAAATGCGGTTCGTCTCTTTGTAAAGTTAAAAACGTTCGGAGTTTAAATATGGTGGTAAATAACTGGACCAATTAAAACGTCATCTGATTAGAGCTGCCTTACATTATTACGAACTGCATGAAATGTGGTAGAACTCTTAGTGTGGATTCAACAATGCCATTCATGTAAATTCTCACCATTTTGATTCCATTCCAGTAGATTTTGTTTCATCCATCCATAAAATAGTTTTAAAACTTGTCGATCGTTTCTAATCTGCTGAATCACAGACGACGCATCTTAGACGATTTTCAAAATTTTAAACAAATACTGGATTCGCTGGTAGTAAATATGGATGCATTTATCCTTTTTAAATTAATCATACCGTAAATTAAAATGAATTAGTGTAATTGATATTCAGGCTTAAACTGCAATGATTTATGCAAAAGTTAAAATAATTTAATTTAACCACGTAATATGCGTAGATATATGAGATGTCAATGAAGCGAGAGAGAGGTGTGCTGATCGTGCCAAATGGAGTCATGATCTCTGCCTACCCTCTGGGTGACAGGCGTGTGTTTATGTTTTTTTTTTGTATTGGAAATATTAATTTGGTGATTTATTCTGCCCATATTTCAGTTGCTCCCCGGTGTGCTGTAGCGTACAATTGAGTGGTGTGTGATGATTAGAGATAATCCCCCATCAAACGTTAAAACTTAACGCATCGCCTGTGATTCCTCACGAATACCTGCAATAGGAGATTTCATATTCCTAGTGTCATCGTAATTTATATGTTGGTAAATAATGTTGACCTTAAACTGAAATAACTTTAATTTGCTTTGAGAGTACCTTTCAGTTCTCCAGTATGCTGTAGCGTACAATTGAGTAGTGCAGTGATGATTAGAGATAATCCCCATCCAGAGCGTTAAACCAACGCATCGCTATGTGATTCCTCACGAATACCTGCAATAATAATTTACTTATTCTTAGTGTCATCGTAATTTATATGTGGTAAATAATGATGACCTTAAACTGATACTTAAATTTGCTTTGAAGTACCTTTCAGTTTCTCCAGGTATGCTATAGCGTACAATCAGATAGATTGCAGTGATGATTAGAGATAATCCCCATCCAGGCGTTAAACCAACGCATCATATGTGTTCCTACGAATACCTGCAATAATAAGTTTACTTATTCTTAGTGTCATCGTAATTTATATGTGGTAAATAATGATGACCTTAAACTGAAATACTTTAATTTGCTTTAAAAGTAGTTAAAAGCGTAATAATAAAATTGCATGAATACTATGACACAGTACTTTCGTTTGAAACTAAAACCATACAGCTACAAACTAGTAAACTACTTAAAATAATTATAAACTTCAACAAATTTGGACTTTTCTATATTATTGAAGTCCTTTCCGGGCAATCCATCTGTTGCATGGTTTTAGTTTAAAAACTTCGCATTTCGCTCGTAATGAGCAGGACGTTGATCCATCTGTAAAACATACACCCCGTTGCCTTGTGGCCAGCGAAACTTCTTCGAGCAGAAATGGCAGTTCGTCTCTTTATAAAGTTAAAAACGTTCGGGTTTAATGTAGTAGGTAAAATAACTGGACCAATTAAAACGTCATCGATTAGAGCTGCCCATACATTTATTAGGAACTGCACTTGAAATGTAGATGAACTCTTAAGTGTGGATTTTCATAATGCCATTCATGTAAATTCCTGCAATTTTGATTCCATTCCGAGTGAATTTTTTTTCATCCATCCATAAAATAGTTTTTAAAACTTGTCGATCGTTTCTAATCTTTCTTTGAATCAACGCAGACAGGACGCACCTTAGACGATTTTCAAAATTTTCATGCAAGTGCTGGACTCGCTGGTAATGGTATGGATGCAATTCCTCCTTTTTTAAAATTCGTCATACCGTAAATTAAAATGAATTAAGTGTAATTGATAATACGGGAAGCAACCGCGATGATTTATGCAAAAAGATAAAATATTAATTTGGTGATTTATTACTGTCCATACCTTTCAGTTGCTCCCAGTATGCTGTAACGTACAATTGAGTAGATTATTGTGATGATTAGAGATAATCCCCATCCAAGGCGTTAAACCAACGCATCGCTATGTGATTCCTCACGAATACCTGCAATAATAATTTTACTATTCCTAGTGTCATCGTAATTTATATGTAGTAATGATGTGTAAACTGAAATACTTTAATTTGCTTTGAAGTACCTTTCAGTTTCTCCAGGTATGCTAAAGCGTACAATCAGAGTAGATTGCAGTGATGATTAGAGATAATCCCCATCCAGGCGTTAAACCAACGCATCGCTATGTGATTCCTCACGAATACCAATAATAATTTTACTTATTCTTAGTGTCATCGTAATTTATATGGTAAAAATAATGACCTTAAACTAAAATACTTTAATTTGCTTTAAAAGTAGTTAAAGCGGAATAATAAAATTGCATGAATACTATGACACAGTACTTTCGTTTGAAACTAAAAACTACCATAGCTACAACTAGTAAACTACTTAAAATAATTAGAAACTTCAACAAATTTGGACTTTTCTATATTATTGAAGTCCTTTAACAATCCATCTGTTGCATGGTTGGTTTAAAAACGCATTTCGCTCATAATGAGCAGGACGTTGATCCATCTGTAAACATACACCCCGTTGCCTTGTGGCCAGCGAAACTTCTTCGAGCAGAAATGGCAGTTCGTCTCTTTATAAAGTTAAAAACGTTCGGGTTTAATGTAGTAGGTAAAATAACTGGACCAATTAAAACGTCATCGATTAGAGCTGCCCATACATTTATTACGAACTGCATGAAATGTAGATGAACTCTTAAGTGTGGTTTTCATAATGCCATTCATGTAAATTCCTGCTTTTGATTCCATTCCAGTGAATTTTGTCATCCATCCATAAAATAGTTTTTAAAACTTGTCGATCGTTTCTAATCTTTCTTTGAATCCACAGACGACCACCTTAGACGATTTTCAAAATTTTCATGCAAGTGCTGGACTCGCTGGTAATGGTATGGATGCAATTCCTCCTTTTTAAATTCGTCATACCGTAAATTAAAATGAATTAAGTGTAATTGATAATACGGGAAGCAACTGCGATGATTTATGCAAAAATTTAAAATATTAATTTGGTGATTTATTACTGTCCATACTTTTTTGCCAGTATGCTGTAAGCAATTGGTAGAATCATTGTGATGATTAGAGATAATCCCCATCCAGAGCGTTAAACCAACGCATCGCTATGTGATTCCTCACGAATACCTGCAATAAAATTTTACTTATTCCTAGTGTCATCGTAATTTATATGTGGTAAATAATGATGACCTTAAACTAAATACTTTAATTTGCTTTGAAAGTACCTTTCAGTTTCTCCAGGTGCTATATAGCGTACAATCGAGTAGATTGCAGTGATGATTAGAGATAATCCCCATCCAGGCGTTAAACCAACATCATGTGATTCTTACGAATACCTGCAATAATAAGTTTACTTATTCTTAGTGTCAATAATTTATATGTGGTAAATAATGATGACCTTAAACTGAAATACTTTAATTTGTTTTAAAAGTAGTTAAAGCGGAATAATAAAATTGCATGAATACTATGACACAGTACTTTCGTTTGAAACTAAAACTACCATAGCTACAAACTAGTAAACTACTTAAAATAATTAGAAACTTCAACAAATTTGGACTTCTATATTATTGAAGTCCTTTCGGGCAATCCATCTGTTGCATGGTTTTAGTTTAAAAACTTCTTTTTCGCTCGTAATGAGCGACGTTGATCCATCTGTAAAAACATACACCCCGTTGCCTTGGCCAGCGAAACTTCTTCGAGCAGAAATGGCAGTTCGTCTTTTATAAAGTTAAAAACGTTCGGGTTTAATATAGTAGGTAAAATAACTGGACCAATTAAAACGTCATCGATTAGAGCTGCCCATACATTTATTACGAACTGCACTTGAAATGTAGATGAACTCTTAAGTGTGGATTTTCATAATGCCATTCATGTAAATTCCTGCAATTTTGATTCCATTCCGTGAATTTTGTTTCATCCATCCATAAAATAGTTTTAAAACTTGTCGATCGTTTCTAATCTTTCTTTGAATCCACCAGACACGACGCACCTAGACGATTTTCAAAATTTTCATGCAAGTGCTGGACTCGCTGGTAATGGTATGGATGCAATTCCTCCTTTTTAAATTCGTCATACCGTAAATTAAAATGAATTAAGTGTAATTGATAATACGAGGAAGCAACTGCGATGATTTATGCAAAAGTTAAAATATTAATTTGGTGATTTATTACTGTCCACCTTTCAGTTGCTCCCAGTATGCTGTAACGTACAATTGAGTAGATCATTATGATTAGAGATAATCCCCATCCAAGAGCGTTAAACCAACGCATCGCTATGTGATTCCTCACGAATACCTGCAATAATAATTTTACTTATTCCTAGTGTCATCGTAATTTATATGTGGTAAATAATGATGACCTTAAACTGAAATACTTTAATTTGCTTTGAAAGTACCTTTCAGTTTCTCCAGGTATCTATAGCGTACAATCAGTAGATTGCAGTGATGATTAGAGATAATCCCCATCCAGAGCGTTAAACCAACGCATCGCTATGATTCCCACGAATACCTGCAATAATAAGTTTACTTATTCTTAGTGTCATCGTAATTTATATGTGTAAATAATGATGACCTAAACTGAAATACTTTAATTTGCTTTAAAAGTAGTTAAAGCGGAATAATAAAAATTGCATGAATACTATGACAGTACTTTCGTTTGAAACTAAAACTACCATAGCTACAAACTAGTAAACTACTTAAAATAATTAGAAACTTCAACAAATTTGGACTTCTCTATATTATTGAAGTCCTTCCGAGCAATCCATCTGTTGCATGGTTTTAGTTTAAAAACTTCCATTTTTCGCTCGTAATGAGCAGGACGTTGATCCATCTGTAAAACATACACCCCGTTGCCTTGTGGCCATGAAACTTCTTCGAGCAGAAATGGCAGTTCGTCTCTTTATAAAGTTAAAAACGTTCGGGTTTAATGTAGTAGGTAAAATAACTGGACCAATTAAAACGTCATCGATTAGAGCTGCCCATACATTTATTACGAACTGCACTTGAAATGTAGATGAACTCTTAAGTGTGGATTTTCATAATGCCATTCATGTAAATTCCTGCAATTTTGATTCCATTCCGGTAATGAATTTTCATCCATCCATAAAATAGTTTTTAAAACTTGTCGATCGTTTCTAATCTTTCTTTGAATCACGCAGACACGACACCTTGACGATTTTCAAAATTTTCATGCAAGTGCTGGACTCGCTGGTAATGGTATGGATGCAATTCCTCCTTTTTAAAATTCGTCATACCGTAAATTAAAATGAATTAAGTGTAATTGATAATACGGGAAGCAACTGCGATGATTTATAAAAGTTAAAATATTAATTTGGTGATTTATTACTGTCCATACCTTTCAGTTGCTCAGTATATCCTAGTCATATATATTGTGTCATGCAGGTTTGCCGGGTGACCGCTGTGGCTGGTTGGTCAGATTGGGTGATGATTAGGATAATCCCCATCCAGGCGTTAAACCAACGCATCGCTAATGTGATTCCTCACAGGTACTGCAATAATAATTTTACTTATTCTAGTGTCATCGTAATTTATATGTGGTAAATAATGATGATAAATAGAAATACATTTGGCAAAGTGGTTAAATCTGAACCCAATCCATCATTGCGGTTTTGGTTAAAACTTCGTTTCTTCTCTCAATGATGACGGACGTTGATCCATCTGTATGTGGCCGAGACTTCTTCGAGCAGAAATGGTTGTCTCTTTATAAAGTTAAAAACGTTCGGATTTAATGTAGTAGGTAAAATAACTGGACCAATTAAAACGTCATCGATTAGAGCTGCCATACATTTATTAGAACTACTTGAAATGTAGATGAACTCTTGTGTGGATTTTCATAATGCCATTCATATAAATTCCTGCTTTTTGATTCCATTCAGGTGAATTTTGTTTCATCCATCCATAAAATAGTTTTAAAAACTTGTCGATCGTTTCTAATCTTTCTTTGAATCACCACATGAACAGGACGCACCTTAGACGATTTTTGGTGCTGGACTCGCTGGTAATGGTATGGATGCAATTCCTCCTTTTTAATTCGTCATACTATTAAAATGAATTAAGTGTAATTGATAATGGGAAGCAACTGCGATGATTTATGCAAAAGTTAAAATATTAATTTGGTGATTTATTACTGTCCATACCTTTCAGTTGCTCCCAGTATGTAACGTACAATTAGATGTAGATTATTGATGATTAGAGATAATATCCAGGCGTTAAACCAGCATCGCTATGTGATTTATCACGATACCTGCAATAAAATTTTACTTATTCTAGTGTCAATAATTTATAATAAATAAATAATGTTATAACTGAAAACTTTATTTTATTTTCAGTTTTCTCAGGTACTAAAGCGTACAATTGAGTAGATTGCAGTGATGATTAGAGATAATCCCCATCAGGTTTAAACCAACGCATCGCTATGTGATTCCTCACGAATACCTGCAATAATAATTTTACTTATTCTTAGTGTCATCGTAATTTATGTGGTAAATAATGATGACCTTAAACTGAAATACTTTAATTTGCTTTAAAAGTAGTTAAAGAATAATAAAAATTGCATGAATACTATGACACAGTACTTTCGTTTGAAACTAAAACTACCATAGCTACAAACTAGTAAACTACTTAAAAATAATTAGAAACTTCAACAAATTTGGACTTCTCTATATTATTGAAGTCCTTTCCGGGCAATCCATCTGTTGCATGGTTTTAGTTTAAAAAACTTCGCACATTTCGCTCGTAATGAGCACGACGTTGATCCATCTGTAAAAACATACACCCCCGTTGCCTTGTGGCCTGCGAAACTTCTTCGAGCAGAAATGGCAGTTCGTCTTTTTATAAAGTTCAAAAACGTTCGGAGTTTAATATAGTAGGTAAAATAACTGGACCAATTAAAACGTCATCGATTAGAGCTGCCCATACATTTATTACGAACTGCACTTGAAATGTAGATGAACTCTTAAGTGTGGATTTTCATAATGCCATTCATGTAAATTCCTGCAATTTTTGATTCCATTCCGAGTGAATTTTGTTTCATCCATCCATAAAATAGTTTTTAAAACTTGTCGATCGTTTCTAATCTTTCTTTGAATCCACGCAGACACGACACCTTAGACGATTTTCAAAATTTTCATGCAAGTGCTGGACTCGCTGGTAATGGTATGGATGCAATTCCTCCTAAAATTCGTCATACCGTAAATTAAAATGAATTAAGTGTAATTGATAATACGGGAAGCAACTGCGATGATTTATGCAAAAAGTTAAAATATTAATTTGGTGATTTATTACTGTCCATACCTTTCAGTTGCTCCCAGTATGCTGTAACGTACAATTGGTAGATTCATTGTGATGATTAGAGATAATCCCCATCCAAGAGCGTTAAACCAACGCATCGCTATGTGATTCCTCACGAATACCTGCAATAATAATTTTACTTATTCCTAGTGTCATCGTAATTTATATGTGGTAAATAATGATGACCTTAAACTGAAATACTTTAATTTGCAAAGTACCTTTCAGTTTCTCCAGGTATGCTATAGCGTACAATCGAGTAGATTGCAGTGATGATTAGAGATAATCCCCATCCAAGATTAAACCAACGCATCGCTATGTGATTCCTTACGAATACCTGCAATAATAAGTTTACTTATTCTAGTGTCATCGTAATTTATATGTGGTAAATAATGATGACCTTAAACTGAAATACTTTAATTTGCTTTAAAAGTAGTAAAGCGGAATAATAAAAATTGCATGAATACTATGACACAGTACTTTCGTTTGAAACTAAAACTACCATAGCTACAAACTAGTAAACTACTTAAAATAATTAGAAACTTCAACAAATTTGGACTTCTCTATTATTGAAGTCCTTTCCGGCAATCCATCTGTTGCATGGTTTTAGTTTAAAAACTTCACATTTCGCTCGTAATGAGCAGGACGTTGATCCATCTGTAAAACATACACCCCGTTGCCTTGTGGCCAGAAAACTTCTTCGAGCAGAAATGGCAGTTCGTCTCTTTATAAAGTTAAAAAACGTTCGGAGTTTAATGTAGTAGGTAAAATAACTGGACCAATTAAAACGTCATCGATTAGAGCTGCCCATACATTTATTACGAACTGCACTTGAAATGTAGATGAACTCTTAAGTGTGGATTTTCATAATGCCATTCATGTAAATTCCTGCAATTTTGATTCCATTCCGAGTGAATTTTGTTTCATCCATCCATAAAATAGTTTTTAAACTTGTCGATCGTTTCTAATCTTTCTTTGAATCCACGCAGACACGACGCACCTTAGACGATTTTCAAAATTTTCATGCAAGTGCTGGACTCGCTGGTAATGGTATGGATGCAATTCCTCCTTTTTTAAAATTCGTCATACCGTAAATTAAAATGAATTAAGTGTAATTGATAATACGGAAGCAACTGCGATGATTTATGCAAATTAAAATATTAATTTGGTGATTTATTACTGTCCATACCTTTCAGTTGCTCCCAGTATGCTGTAACAATTAGTAGATTATTGTGATGATTAGAGATAATCCCCATCCAAGAGCGTTAAACCAACGCATCGCTATGTGATTCCTCACGAATACCTGCAATAAAATTTTACTTATTCCTAGTGTCATCGTAATTTTATATGGTAAATAATGTGACCTTAAACTGAAATACTTTAATTTGCTTTGAAAGTACCTTTCTTTCTCCAGGTATGCTATAGCGTACAATTGAGTAGATGCAGTGATGATTAGAGATAATCCCCATCAAGGCGTTAAACCAACGCATCGCTATGTGATTCCTCACGAATACCTGCAATAATAATTTACTTATTCTTAGTGTCATCGTAATTTATATGTGGTAAATAATGATGACCTTAAACTGAAATACTTTAATTTGCTTTAAAAGTAGTTAAAGCGGAATAATAAAAATTGCATGAATACTATGACACAGTTTTCGTTTGAAACTAAAAACTACCATAGCTACAAACTAGTAAACTACTTAAAATAATTAGAAACTTCAACAAATTTGGACTTCTCTATATTATTGAAGTCCTTCCGGCAATCCATCTGTTGCATGGTTTTAGTTTAAAAACTTCGCACATTTCGCTGTAATGAGCAGGACGTTGATCCATCTGTAAAAACATATACCCCGTTGCCTTGTGGCCAGCGAACTTCTTCGAGCAGAAATGGCAGTTCGTCTCTTTATAAAGTTAAAAACGTTCGGAGTTTAATGTAGTAGGTAAAATAACTGGACCAATTAAAACGTCATCGATTAGAGCTGCCCATACATTTATTACGAACTGCACTTGAAATGTAGATGAACTCTTAGTGTGGATTTTCATAATGCCATTCATGTAAATTCCTGCAATTTTGATTCCATTCCGAGTGAATTTTGTTTCATCCATCCATAAAATAGTTTTAAAACTTGTCGATCGTTTCTAATCTTTCTTTGAATCACGCAGACAGGACGCACCTTAGACGATTTTCAAAATTTTCATGCAAGTGCTGGACTCGCTGGTAATGGTATGGATGCAATTCCTCCTTTTTAAAATTCGTCATACCGTAAATTAAAATGAATTAAGTGTAATTGATAATACGAGGAGCAACTGCGATGATTTTATGCAAAAGTTAAAATATTAATTTGGTGATTTATTACTGTCCATACCTTTCAGTTGCTCCCAGTATGCTGTAACGTACAATTGAGTAGATTATTGTGATGATTAGAGATAATCCCCATCCAGAGCGTTAAACCAACGCATCGCTATGTGATTCCTCACGAATACCTTAATAATTTTACTTATTCCTAGTGTCATCGTAATTTATATGTGGTAAATAATGTTGACCTTAAACTGAAATACTTTAATTTGCTTTGAAAGTACCTTTCAGTTTCTCCAGGTATGCTAAAGCGTACAATCAGTAGATTGCAGTGATGATTAGAGATAATCCCCATCCAGAGCGTTAAACCAACGCATCGCTATGTGATTCCTCACGAATACCTGCAATAATAAGTTTACTTATTCTTAGTGTCATCGTAATTTATATGTGGTAAATATTGTTAAACTGAAATACTTTAATTTGCTTTAAAAGTAGTTAAGCGGAATAATAAAAATTGCATGAATACTATGACACAGTACTTTCGTTTGAAACTAAAACTACCATAGCTACAAACTAGTAAACTACTTAAAAATAATTAGAAACTTCAACAAATTTGGACTTCTCTATATTGAAGTCCTTTCCGGGCAATCCATCTGTTGCATGGTTTTAGTTTAAAAACTGCACATTTCGCTCGTAATGAGCAGGACGTTGATCCATCTGTAAAACATACACCCCCGTTGCCTTGTGGCCAGCAAAACTTCTTCGAGCAGAAATGGCAGTTCGTCTCTTTATAAAGTTAAAAACGTTCGAGGTTTAATATAGTAGGTAAAATAACTGGACCAATTAAAACGTCATCGATTAGAGCTGCCCATACATTTATTACGAACTGCACTTGAAATGTAGATGAACTCTTAAGTGTGGATTTTCATAATGCCATTCATGTAAATTCCTGCAATTTTGATTCCATTCGAGTGAATTTGTTTCATCCATCCATAAAATAGTTTTTAAAACTTGTCGATCGTTTCTAATCTTTCTTTGAATCCACGCAGACAGACGCACCTTAGACGATTTTCAAAATTTTCATGCAAGTGCTGGACTCGCTGGTAATGGTATGGATGCAATTCCTCCTTTTAAAATTCGTCATACCGTAAATTAAAATGAATTAAGTGTAATTGATAATACGGGAAGCAACTGCGATGATTTATGCAAAAGTTAAAATATTAATTTGGTGATTTATTACTGTCCATACCTTTCAGTTGCTCCCAGTATGCTGTAACGTACAATTAGTAGATTATTGTGATGATTGAGATAATCCCATCCAAGAGCGTTAAACCAACATCGCTATGTGATTCCTCACGAATACCTGCAATAAAATTTTACTTATTCCTAGTGTCATCGTAATTTATATGTGGTAAATAATGTATAACTGAAATACTTTAATTTGCTTTGAAAGTACCTTTCAGTTTCTCCAGGTATGCTATAGCGTACAATCGAGTAGATTGCAGTGATGATTAGAGATAATCCCCATCCAGAGCGTTAAACCAACGCATCGCTATGTGATTCCTCACGAATACCTGCAATAATAATTTACTTATTCTTAGTGTCATCGTAATTTATATGTGGTAAATAATGATGACCTTAAACTGAAATACTTTAATTTGCTTTAAAAGTAGTTAAAGCGGAATAATAAAAATGCATGAATACTATGACACAGTACTTTCGTTTGAAACTAAAACTACCATAGCTACAAACTAGTAAACTACTTAAAAATAATTAGAAACTTCAACAAATTTGGACTTCTCTATATTATTGAAGTCCTTTCCGAACAATCCATCTGTTGCATGGTTTTAGTTTAAAAACTTCGCACATTTCGCTCGTAATGAGCAGGACGTTGATCCATCTGTAAAACATACACCCCCGTTGCCTGTGGCGAAACTTCTTCGAGCAGAAATGGCAGTTCGTCTCTTTATAAAGTTAAAAACGTTCGAGTTTAATATAGTAGGTAAAATAACTGGACCAATTAAAACGTCATCGATTAGAGCCCCATACATTTATTACGAACTGCACTTGAAATGTAGATGAACTCTTAAGTGTGGATTTTCATGCCATTCATGTAAATTCCTGCAATTTTGATTCCATTCCGGTGAATTTTGTTTCATCCATCCATAAAATAGTTTTTAAAACTTGTCGATCGTTTCTAATCTTTCTTTGAATCCACGCAGACAGGACCTTTTTAGACGATTTTCAAAATTTTCATGCAAGTGCTGGACTCGCTGGTAATGGTATGGATGCAATTCCTCCTTTTAAAATTCGTCATACCGTAAATTAAAATGAATTAAGTGTAATTGATAATACGAGAGCAACTGCGATGATTTATGCAAAAGTTAAAATATTAATTTGGTGATTTATTACTGTCCATACCTTTCAGTTGCTCCCAGTATGCTGTAACGTACAATTGAGTAGATTATTGTGATGATTAGAGATAATCCCCATCAAGAGCGTTAAACCAACGCATCGCTATGTGATTCCTCACGAATACCTGCAATAAAATTTTACTTATTCCTAGTGTCATCGTAATTTATATGTGGTAAATAATGTGACCTTAAACGAAATACTTTTTGCAAAGTACCTTTCAGTTTCTCCAGGTATCTATAGCGTACAATTGAGTAGATTGCAGTGATGATTAGAGATAATCCCCATCCAGGCGTTAAACCAACGCATCGCTATGTGATTCCTCACGAATACCTGCAATAATAATTTACTTATTCTTAGTGTCATCGTAATTTATATGTGGTAAATAATGATGACCTTAAACTGAAATACTTTAATTTGCTTTAAAGTAGTTAAAGCGGAATAATAAAATGCATGAATACTATGACACAGTACTTTCGTTTGAAACTAAAACTACCATAGCTACAAACTAGTAAACTACTTAAAATAATTAGAAACTTCAACAAATTTGGACTTCTCTATATTATTGAAGTCCTTTCCGAACAATCCATCTGTTGCATGGTTTTAGTTTAAAAACTTCGCACATTTCGCTCGTAATGAGCAGGACGTTGATCCATCTGTAAAACATACACCCCGTTGCCTTGTGGCCATGAAACTTCTTCGAGCAGAAATGGCAGTTCGTCTCTTTATAAAGTTAAAAACGTTCGGGTTTAATGTAGGTAAAATAACTGGACCAATTAAAACGTCATCGATTAGAGCTGCCCATACATTTATTACGAACTGCACTTGAAATGTAGATGAACTCTTAAGTGTGGATTTTCATAATGCCATTCATGTAAATTCCTGCAATTTTGATTCCATTCGAGTGAATTTTGTTTCATCCATCCATAAAATAGTTTTAAAACTTGTCGATCGTTTCTAATCTTTCTTTGAATCCACGCAGACACGACGCACCTTAGACGATTTTCAAAATTTTCATGCAAGTGCTGGACTCGCTGGTAATGGTATGGATGCAATTCCTCCTTTTTTAAAATTCGTCATACCGTAAATTAAAATGAATTGGTGTAATTGATAATACGGAAACAACTGCGATGATTTATGCAAAAGTTAAAATATTAATTTGGTGATTTATTACCGTCCATACCTTTCAGTTGCTCCCAGTATGCTGTAGCGTACAATTGAGTAGATTATTGTGATGATTAGAAATAATCCCCATCCGAGAGCGTTAAACAAACGCATCGCTATGTGATTCCTCACGAATACCTGCAATAATAATTTTACTTATTCCTAGTGTCATCGTAATTTATGTGTAAATAATGACCTTAAACTGAAATACTTTAATTTGCTTTGAAAGTACCTTTCAGTTTCTCCAGGTATGCTATAGCGTACAATCGAGTAGATGCAGTGATGATTAGAGATAATCCCCATCCAAGAGCGTTAAACCAACGCATCATGTGATTCCTCACGAATGCAATAATAGTTTACTTATTCTTGTCATCGTAATTTATATGTGGTAAATAATGATGACCTTAAACTGAAATACTTTAATTTGCTTTAAAAGTAGTTAAAGCGGAATAATAAAAATTGCATGAATACTATGACACAGTACTTTCGTTTGAAACTAAAAACTACCATAGCTACAAACTAGTAAACTACTTAAAAATAATTAGAAACTTCAACAAATTTGGACTTCTCTATATTATTGAAGTCCTTTCGAACAATCCATCTGTTGCATGGTTTTAGTTTAAAAACTTCTTTTCGCTCGTAATGAGCACGACGTTGATCCATCTGTAAAAACATACACCCCCGTTGCCTTGTGGCCAGCGAAACTTCTTCGAGCAGAAATGGCAGTTCGTCTTTTTATAAAGTTCAAAAACGTTCGGAGTTTAATATAGTAGGTAAAATAACTGGACCAATTAAAACGTCATCGATTAGAGCTGCCCATACATTTATTACGAACTGCACTTGAAATGTAGATGAACTCTTAAGTGTGGATTTTCATAATGCCATTCATGTAAATTCCTGCAATTTTTGATTCCATTCCGAGTGAATTTTGTTTCATCCATCCATAAAATAGTTTTTAAAACTTGTCGATCGTTTCTAATCTTTCTTTGAATCCACGCAGACACGACGCACCTTAGACGATTTTCAAAATTTTCATGCAAGTGCTGGACTCGCTGGTAATGGTATGGATGCAATTCCTCCTTTTTTAAAATTCGTCATACCGTAAATTAAAATGAATTAAGTTTAATTGATAATACGGGAAGCAACCGCGATGATTTATGCAAAAAGATAAAATATTAATTTGGTGATTTATTACTGTCCATACCTTTCAGTTGCTCCCAGTATGCTGTAACGTACAATCGAGTAGATTGCAGTGATGATTAGAGATAATCCCCATCCAAGAGCGTTAAACCAACGCATCGCTATGTGATTCCTTACGAATACCTGCAATAATAATTTTACTTATTCCTAGTGTCATCGTAATTTATATGTGGTAAATAATGTTGACCTTAAACTGAAATACTTTAATTTGCTTTGAAAGTACCTTTCAGTTTCTCCAGGTATCTATAGCGTACAATCGAGTAGATTGCAGTGATGATTGAGATAATCCCCATCCAAGAGCGTTAAACCAACGCATCGCTATGTGATTCACCGAATACCTGCAATAATAAGTTTACTTATTCTTAGTGTCATCGTAATTTATATGTGAAATAAATGACCTTAAACTAAATACTTTAATTTGCTTTAAAAGTAGTTAAAAGGAATAATAAAATTGCATGAATACTATGACACAGTACTTTCGTTTGAAACTAAAACTACCATAGCTACAAACTAGTAAACTACTTAAAAATAATTGAAACTTCAACAAATTTGGACTTCTCTATATTGTGATCCTTTCCGAACAATCCATCTGTTGCATGGTTTTAGTTTAAAAACTTCGCACATTTCGCTCGTAATGAGCAGGACGTTGATCCATCTGTAAAAACATACACCCCCGTTGCCTTGTGGCCAGCGAAACTTCTTCGAGCAGAAATGGCAGTTCGTCTTTTATAAAGTTCAAAAACGTTCGAGTTTATATAGTAGGTAAAATAACTGGACCAATTAAAACGTCATCGATTAGAACATTTGCTTACGAACTGCACTTGAAATGTAGATGAACTCTTAAGTGTGGATTTTCATAATGCCATTCATGTAAATTCCTGCAATTTTGATTCCATTCAGTGAATTTTGTTTCATCCATCCATAAAATAGTTTTTAAAACTTGTCGATCGTTTCTAATCTTTCTTTGAATCCACGCAGACACGACGCACCGACGATTCAAAATTTTTCAGCAAGTGCTGGACTCGCTGGTAATGGTATGGATGCAATTCCTCCTTTTTAAAATTCGTCATACCGTAAATTAAAATGAATTAAGTGTAATTGATAATGGGAAGCAACTGCGATGATTTATAAAAGTTAAAATAATTTGAAAAAGCGTTTATTACGCACTCAGTTGCTCTGTACAATTGAGGCAGATCATTGTGATGATTAGGGATAATCCCATCCAAGAGCGTTAAACCAACGCATCGCTATGTGATTCCTCACGAATACCTGCAATAATAATTTTACTTATTCCTAGTGTCATCGTAATTTATATGTATTAAATAATGTATTGTAAACTGAAGCTGCATTTCATTGATACCTTTCAGTTTCTCCAGGTATACTATAGCGTACAATCGAGTAGATGCAGTGATGATTAAGAATAATCCCCATCCAAGAGCGTTAAACCCATACTATGTGATTCCTTACGAATACCTGCAATAATAAGTTTACTTATTCTTAGTGTCATCGTAATTTATATGTGGTAATAATGATGACCTTAAACTGAAAATACTTTAATTTGCTTTGATACCTTTCAGTTTCTCAGGTAATGCTAAAGCGTACAATTGAGTAGATTGCAGTGATGATTGAGATAATCCCCATCCAGAGCGTTAAACCAACGCATCGCTAATGATTCCTCACGAATACCTGCAATAAAATTTCTTATTCCTAGTGTCATCGTAATTTATATGTGGTAAATAATGTTGACCTTAAACTGAAATACTTTGATTTGCTTTGAAAGTACCTTTCAGTTTCTCCAGGTATCTAAAAACGTACAATTGAGTAGATTGCAGTGATGATTAGAGATAATCCCCATCCAGGCGTTAAACCAACGCATCGCTATGTGATTCCTCACGAATACCTGCAATAATAATTTTACTTCTAGTGTCATCGTAATTTATATGTGGTAAATAATGATGATTAAACTGAATACTTTAATTTGCTTTAAAATAGTTAAAGCGGAATAATAAAATTGCATGAATACTATGACACAGTACTTTCTTTGAAACTAAAACTACCATAGCTACAAACTAGTAAACTACTTAAAAATAATTAGAAACTTCAACAAATTTGGACTTCTCTATATTAAGAGTCCTTTCCGAAATCCATCTGTTGCATGGTTTTAGTTTAAACTTCGCACATTTCGCTCGTAATAGGCAGGACGTTGATCCATCTGTAAAACATATACCCCCGTTGCATTGTGGCCAGCGAAACTTCTTCGAGCAGAAATGGCAGTTCGTCTCTTTATAAAGTTAAAAAACGTTCGGAGTTTAATGTAGTAGGTAAAATAACTGGACCAATTAAAACGTCATCGATTAGAGCTGCATACATTTATTACGAACTGCACTTGAAATGTAGATGAACTCTTAAGTGTGGATTTTCATAATGCCATTCAAGTAAATTCCTGCAATTTTTGATTCCATTCCGAGTGAATTTTGTTTCATCCATCCATAAAATAGTTTTTAAAACTTGTCGATCGTTTCTAATCTTTCTTTGAATCCACGCAGACAGGACGCACCTTAGACGATTTTCAAAATTTTCATGCAAGTGCTGGACTCGCTGGTAATGGTATGGATGCAATTCCTCCTTTTTTAAAATTCGTCATACCGTAAATTAAAATGAATTAAGTGTAATTGATAATACGGGAAGCAACTGCGATGATTTATGCAAAAAGTTAAAATATTAATTTGGTGATTTATTACTGTCCATACCTTTCAGTTGCTCCCAGTATGCTGTAACGTACAATTGAGTAGATTATTGTGATGATTAGAGATAATCCCCATCCAAGAGCGTTAAACCAACGCATCGCTATGTGATTCCTCACGAATACCTGCAATAAGAATTTTACTTATTCCTAGTGTCATCGTAATTTATATGTGGTAAATAATGTTGACCTTAAACTGAAATACTTTAATTTGCTTTGAAAGTACCTTTCAGTTTCTCCAGGTATGCTATAGCGTACAATTGAGTAGATTGCAGTGATGATTAGAGATAATCCCCATCCAAGAGCGTTAAACCAACGCATCGCTATGTGATTCCTCACGAATACCTGCAATAATAATTTTACTTATTCCTAGTGTCATCGTAATTTATATGTGGTAAATAATGATGACCTTAAACTGAAATACTTTAATTTGCTTTAAAAGTAGTTAAAGCGGAATAATAAAAATTGCATGAATACTATGACACAGTACTTTCGTTTGAAACTAAAAACTACCATAGCTACAAACTAGTAAACTACTTAGCAATAATTAGAAACTTCAACAAATTTGGACTTTTCTATATTATTGAAGTCCTTTCCGGGCAATCCATCTGTTGCATGGTTTTAGTTTAAAAACTTCGCACATTTCGCTCGTAATGAGCAGGACATTGATCCATCTGTAAAACATATACCCCCGTTGCATTGTGGCCAGCGAAACTTCTTCGAGCAAAATGGCAGTTCGTCTCTTTATAAAGTTAAAAAACGTTCGGGTTTAATATAGTAGGTAAAATAACTGGACCAATTAAAACGTCATCGATTAGAGCTGCCATACATTTATTACGAACTGCACTTGAAATGTAGATGAACTCTTAAGTGGTTTTCATAATGCCATTCATGTAAATTCCTGCAATTTTGATTCCATTCCAGAGTGAATTTTGTTTCATCCATCCATAAAATAGTTTTTAAAACTTGTCGATCGTTTCTAATCTTTCTTTGAATCCACGCAGACAGGACGCACCTTAGACGATTTTCAAAATTTTCATGCAAGTGCTGGACTCGCTGGTAATGGTATGGATGCAATTCCTCCTTTTTTAAAATTCGTCATACCGTAAATTAAAATGAATTAAGTGTAATTGATAATACGGGAAGCAACTGCGATGATTTATGCAAAAAGTTAAAATATTAATTTGGTGATTTATTACTGTCCATACCTTTCAGTTGCTCCCAGTATGCTGTAACGTACAATTGAGTAGATTATTGTGATGATTAGAGATAATCCCCATCCAAGAGCGTTAAACCAACGCATCGCTATGTGATTCCTCACGAATACCTGCAATAAGAATTTTACTTATTCCTAGTGTCATCGTAATTTATATGTGGTAAATAATGTTGACCTTAAACTGAAATACTTTAATTTGCTTTGAAAGTACCTTTCAGTTTCTCCAGGTATCTATAGCGTACAATCAGTGATTGCAGTGATGATTAGAGATAATCCCCATCCAAGAGCGTTAAACCAACGCATCGCTATGTGATTCCTCACGAATACCTGCAATAATAAGTTTACTTATTCTTAGTGTCATCGTAATTATATGTGGTAAATAATGATGACAAACTGAAATCTTTAATTTGCTTTAAAAAGTTAAAGAATAATAAAATTGCATGAATACTATGACACAGTACTTTCGTTTGAAACTAAAAACTACCATAGCTACAAACTAGTAAACTACTTAAAAATAATTAGAAACTTCAACAAATTTGGACTTCTCTATATATTGAAGTCCTTTCCGGGCAATCCATCTGTTGCATGGTTTTAGTTTAAAAACTTCGCACATTTCGCTCGTAATGAGCAGGACGTTGATCCATCTGTAAACATACACCCCGTTGCCTTGTGGAGCGAAACTTCTTCGAGCAGAAATGGCAGTTCGTCTCTTTATAAAGTTAAAAACGTTCGGAGTTTAATAGTAGTAGGTAAAATAACTGGACCAATTAAAACGTCATCGATTAGAGCTGCCCATACATTTATTACGAACTGCACTTGAAATGTAGATGAACTCTTAAGTGTGGTTTTCATAATGCCATTCATGTAAATTCCTGCAATTTTGATTCCATTCCGAGTGAATTTTGTTTCATCCATCCATAAAATAGTTTTTAAAACTTGTCGATCGTTTCTAATCTTTCTTTGAATCCACCAGACACGACGCACCTAGACGATTTTCAAAATTTTCATGCAAGTGCTGGACTCGCTGGTAATGGTATGGATGCAATTCCTCCTTTTAAATTCGTCATACCGTAAATTAAAATGAATTAAGTGTAATTGATAATACGGGAAGCAACTGCGATGATTTATGCAAAAAGTTAAAATATTAATTTGGTGATTTATTACCATACCTTTCAGTTGCTCCCATATGCTGTAACGTACAATTGAGTAGATCATTGTGATGATTAGGATAATCCCCATCCAGAGCGTTAAACCAACGCATCGCTATGTGATTCCTCACGAATACCTGCAATAATAATTTTACTTATTCCTAGTGTCATCGTAATTTATATGTGTAAATAATGACCAAACTAAATACTTTAATTTCTTTGAAAGTACCTTTCAGTTTCTCCAGGTATGCTATAGCGTACAATCAGTGATTGCAGTGATGATTAGAGATAATCCCCATCCAAGAGCGTTAAACCAACGCATCGCTATATGATTCCTTACGAATACCAATAATAAGTTTACTTATTCTTAGTGTCATCGTAATTTATATGTGGTAAATAATGATGACCTTAAACTAAATACTTTAATTTAACTTGTAGTTAAAGGAATAATAAAAATTGCAGAATACTGACACAGTACTTTCGTTTGAAACTAAAATACCACTAGCTACAAACTAGTAAACTACTTAAAATAATTAGAAACTTCAACAAATTTGGACTTCTCTATATTATTGAAGTCCTTTCCGAATAATCCATCTGTTGCATGGTTTTAGTTTAAAACTTCCACATTTCGCTCGTAATAGCAGGACGTTGATCCATCTGTAAAAACATACACCTTGTTGGCCAGCAAACTTCTTCGAGCAAAATGGCAGTTCGTCTTTTTATAAAGTTCAAAAACGTTCGGAGTTTAATATAGTAGGTAAAATAACTGGACCAATTAAAACGTCATCGATTAGAGCTGCCCACATTTATTACGAACTGCACTTGAAATGTAGATGAACTCTTAAGTGTGGATTTTCATAATGCCATTCATGTAAATTCCTGCAATTTTGATTCCATTCGAGTGAATTTGTTTCATCCATCCATAAAATAGTTTTAAAACTTGTCGATCGTTTCTAATCTTTCTTTGAATCACGCAGACGACGCACCTTAGATTTTCAAAATTTTCATGCAAGTGCTGGACTCGCTGGTAATGGTATGGATGCAATTCCTCCTTTTTAAAATTCGTCATACCGTAAATTAAAATGAATTAAGTGTAATTGATAATACGGGAAGCAACTGCGATGATTTATGCAAAAGTTAAAATAATTTGGTGATTTATTACTGTCCATACCTTTCAGTTGCTCCCAGTATGCTAACGTACAATTGAGTAGATTATTGTGAGATTAGAGATAATCCCCATCCAGAGCGTTAAACCAACGCATCGCTATGTGATTCCTCACGAATACCTGCAATAATAATTTTACTTATTCCTAGTGTCATCGTAATTTATATGTGGTAAATAATGATGACCTTAAACTGAAATACTTTAATTTGCTTTGAAGAACCTTTTCAGTTTCTCCAGGTATCTATAGCGTACAATCGAGTAGATTGCAGTGATGATTAGAGATAATCCCCATCCAAGAGCGTTAAACCAACGCATCGCTATGTGATTCCTTACGAATACCTGCAATAATAAGTTTACTTATTCTTAGTGTCATCGTAATTTATGTGTAAATAATGATGACCTTAAACTGATAATTTGCTTTAAAAGTAGTTAAAGCGGAATAATAAAATGCATGAATACTATGACACAGTTTCGTTTGAAACTAAAACTACCATAGCTACAAACTAGTAAACTACTTAAAAATAATTAGAAACTTCAACAAATTTGGACTTCTCTATATTATTGAAGTCCTTTCCGGGCAATCCATCTGTTGCATGGTTTAGTTTAAAAACTTCGCATTTTTCGCTCGTAATGAGCAGACGTTGATCCATCTGTAAAACATACACCCCGTTGCCTTGTGGCCAGCGAAACTTCTTCGAGCAGAAATGGCAGTTCGTCTTTTTAAAGTTAAAAACGTTCGGAGTTTAATATAGTAGGTAAAATAACTGGACCAATTAAAACGTCATCGATTAGAGCTGCCCATACATTTATTACGAACACTTGAAATGTAGATGAACTCTTAAGTGTGGATTTTCATAATGCCATTCATGTAAATTCCTGCAATTTTGATTCCATTCAGTGAATTTTGTTTCATCCATCCATAAAATAGTTTTTAAAACTTGTCGATCGTTTCTAATCTTTCTTTGAATCCGCAGACACGACTTTGTAGACGATTTTCAAAATTTTCATGCAAGTGCTGGACTCGCTGGTAATGGTATGGATGCAATTCCTCCTTTTTTAAAATTCGTCATACCGTAAATTAAAATGAATTAAGTGTAATTGATAATACGGGAAGCAACTGCGATGATTTATGCAAAAAGTTAAAATATTAATTTGGTGATTTATTACTGTCCATACCTTTCAGTTGCTCCCAGTATGCTGTAACGTACAATTGAGTAGATCATTGTGAGGATTAGGGATAATCCCCATCCAAGAGCGTTAAACCAACGCATCGCTATGTGATTCCTCACGAATATCTGCAATAATAATTTTACTTATTCCTAGTGTCATCGTAATTTATATGTGGTAAATATGTTGACCTTAAACTGAAATACTTTAATTTGCTTTGAAAGTACCTTTCAGTTTCTCCAGGTATCTATATAATACAATCAGTAGATTGCAGTGATGATTAGAGATAATCCCCATCCAAGAGCGTTAAACCAACGCATCGCTATGTGATTCCTTACGAATACCTGCAATAATAAGTTTACTTATTCTTAGTGTCATCGTAATTTATATGTGGTAAATAATGATGACCTTAAACTGAAATACTTTAATTTGCTTTAAAAGTAGTTAAAGCGGAATAATAAAAATTGCATGAATACTATGACACAGTACTTTCGTTTGAAACTAAAAACTACCATAGCTACAAACTAGTAAACTACTTAAAAATAATTATAAACTTCAACAAATTTGGACTTTTCTATATTATTGAAGTCCTTTCCGAAGCAATCCATCTGTTGCATGGTTTTAGTTTAAAACTTCGCACATTTCTCAATGAGCACGACGTTGATCAATCTGTAAAACATACCCCCGTTGCCTTGTGGCCAGCGAAACTTCTTCGAGCAGAAATGGCAGTTCGTCTTTTATAAAGTTAAAAACGTTCGGAGTTTAATATAGTAGTAATGTTACGAGCTTGGGGTTCGAGACAATTAAAACTGCCGAGTGAATTACCAAAATTGACACTTTAATGCAGAACACTAATTACAACTAAAACACTAACCAACAAAAATACAATTGTACTACAGATCCTTTAATTCACAGTTGTTGTCCTTCCAGAAATCGCTTACATGTCCAATTCAATACTGCCTCAGTCTCGTGGTCTATACCGGCCTTATATTGCGCCTCCGATACTTTCCAGAAACTGCTGTGGAAACATCTAGAATGTTCAGTACATATCGGTCCAGAAATTTCTAGAAAGATCTTGACTCTCTAGTTCTGCTACTACGATACTAGAGGGCGCTAGTGGTAACTAGTGTTGCCATGTATAAACCATTTAATAGTGGCGCGCAACGCACCCCTCCTAGAACATGCTCGTCCAGGCATTATGCCCCATTATAACGCGCCAGTCGATCCACATGGACGATCTTAGGAGTACCTCTTTTCTGCTTATCCGGTGAGTTACGTCATTGATCCTTGTCACAATCCGGTACAGTCCGTCCCATTTAGCTTAGGCTTAGGAATTTCCCTTGCTGCGAACTGGTTGTGTAACCACACTAGTGAACCTTCGTCAAACCCTTTGTTGTTCATTTTGCGGTATACCGTGTTTTCATCTTTTCAGACGTTTGCTGTCCCGATTGTCTGACGTGCTCATAAATATCATTCATTTTGTTCCACAAGTCATTTTACTTAATCGGTTTATACTGTGGGGCATCAGGTGGTATTCCGTGATCAGGTCTGCAGGCATGTAATTCCTCCCAAAATTTGCTAAAGCTGGTGTCACTGATGTACTTTCGTAAACAGCGCTTCGATATGACAACAAAACGGTTGTATGGCTGTCCAGTCTCGTTGCCGTTTCCACAACTTTTTGTTTACTCTCAATGTCTGATTAAATCGTTCTACCATTCCATCAGATTGTGGGTGGTAGAAGTTGTTCTTGTTTATGGTACCCATAACTCGGCAAGTTTCCTGGAATATTTAGACTCAAAATTCCTTCCTTGATCGCTGTGAATCTCTAAAGGTACTCTAAAACGACAGAAGACTTCATGAACTAGTTTATCTGCAACTGTTTGACTTCTTGATTTGGAATGGCGAAGACTTCTGGCCATAGTGAAGTAATCCATCACAACCATGAAATACTTGTTACCACTTCACTTTCCGGAAACGGCCCCGCAACGTCAACTTTATCCTCCCATGGTGCACCAACATTGCTGAATTTCAATGCACCTCTACTACGAGTTTGAGGTCCCTTTACAGCCGCACAACCTGTACATTTGCGACACCAGTCCTCGACATCGTTACGACAGTGGACCCAGTAAAACCGTTCTCAGATCTTCAGTAGGATTCGTTTAACTCCCAGGTGGCCTCCTGAACAACCATTAATGGTTAGCTTAGAACATCCGGTACTTTAGCTTTAGGGACAACCATTTGCAAATGACAACTGTCTCCTTAAAACCATTTTCCATTTACGGCACAGGACTCCATCCTGAATCAACAAGCTGTCCCATTGGGCTTATTAGCTTTTCGTGTGTACTTACAGGAACACTGCAACTACGACGGCAACACGAACCATTTCGTAGCCAGGCGAGATCACCCAAGGTGGTGATATTCTTCGGGTATGTCCCAACAAGGCACGTGAGGGTCTGATAAGACCAGCAGGATACAGCGGTGTTTGATAGAGATACAGCGACACGGAGATGAGATCGGATTTAGCACTTTTACCGACACAATCATATGTAGATATGGAATTTATTTAAATTAATTTTCACTGAATTGAGGCGTTCCGAGTTTACTATTTCTTTTAAATCCACCGCTGCCACCAATGTTATACGGGACCTTGTAAACTAGGTTTTAATAAAACACTTTTTTATTACACAACGGAAATAGTATTATTTAGAAATAGAATTGGTTACAAATTTTAATTGGCGGAGTC